>CAUYPO010059017.1:0-35666 GCA_963574435.1 Cheirogaleus major | reverse complement strand
TAGCTCTCTGGGAGGCCGAGGTGGGCGGATCGCTCAAGCTCAGGAGTTCGAAACCAGCCTGAGCAAGAGCGAGACCCCGTCTCTACTAAAAATAGAAAGAAATTAATTGGCCAACTTAAAATATATAGAAAAAATGAGCCGGGCATGGTGGCGCATGCCTGTAGTCCCAGCTACTAGGGAGGCTGAGGCAGGAGGATGGCTTGAGCCCAGGAGATTGAGGTTGCTGTGAGCGAGGCTGACGCCACGGCACTCACTGTAGCCCGGGCAACAGAGTGAGACTCTGTCTCAAAAAAAAAAAACAACAAAAAAACACAACTATGAACAAATTCCTATGCACACCGCACATGTCTTATTTTGAAGTAAAAAACAAATGGGCGAAAACACCCGCATGTGGCCTGCGGGCCGTAGTTTGAGGATGCCTGTTCTAATGAATGCAAAACCCACAAACCTAAATTATTCAGCCAAGCCAGGTTATAACTTAAAAGACATTACAGTTCAACACAGTCTAATGTGTCCCTTTATGGTGTAAATATTGAGATATTGTCAACCATTTAGCTCAATGTACCTGGCTGATCATTTAAATGATTAATTTAAAATAAATAAATAAATAAATGATTAATTTAAGCCTACTTAAGTGACCCTGCTTAAGTAAGCCTGCTTTTTGGGCTGGGAGGAAGGCTGGGAGATCTCACACGAAGTTACCCTCCCTCTGACAGGAAGTCACCCTCCCTCTGACAGGAAGTCACTGTCCCTCTGGCAGGAAGTCACCTGCCCTGGCAGAAAGTCTCAAGCCTAGAGCAGACAGTCTGAAAGCTGTGAGACAGACAAAACAAACACGGGGGCTGCCTCCTTCAGTGAACATAACCCCAAAGTTCTTCTTGATCCTAATGTTGGTGAGGCTGCGAGGGAAACGAAGGTCTCCTAGCATGTCTTGTGCTGCCTGGCATGAATTTTTATTTATGTGTAATGTACACTCTATGTTAGATGTACTTATTCAGGATGAAGGGACTATACTCAGAAGAATGAAATGAATAGAATATTCTGGCCCCATCTTAATCAGAATTAATAATTCTTTATAATAGAAGAGTCCTCTACTTTAATATAAGCTGCTTTTATATTAAATACATCCTTTAATATTTTCAATACCCTCTGTGAAGTAGAAACTGTTGGTCCCATTTATCAGTCCAGAAAACTCACTGAGAGAGGAAGTGATTTTTATTTAATTCACCTAAAAGGCAGATCTGGGGAACAGGGTATCGGGATAAGTTGCAGACTGATCTTGAACAGGGTCCATACCACCGGCCTACCAGACTAGCAAGTAATGGCATGATTCAAGCTGGCTGGGAGCTGATAGGGAGTGGCGGGGACTGCGGCAAACTGGAGAGATCACATATCTTTTTAAAATAGGCAGCTGCCAGCCATCTCTAGTGTATCACTGCCATGGGGGAATATGGGCCCAGAGTTGCCAGAGCTTCTGACTGTTCAAATAAATTATAAATCCAGATTTTGCATAAATACCCTGATTTTTAGATATTGGCAAAAAAATTCAAATTAAAGAAATCTGAAAAGGTGTTTTTGTCTGATGACTGTCCTAAGCACTCTGCCTGCATTATTAATTGAATCCTTGTCCCACCTCTGTGAGTTAGACACTATGAGGATCTGCATGTTACAGACGAACACGTAACTGAGTAACACTCCGAGGACCACACAGCCCGTGGGTGGCAGGACCGGGAGCTGGGCAGCGTGTGAAAGGCGTCAGAGTGGGCGCCCAAGTGGGAGCAGGCTGCCCGAGGTGCAGGCAGCAAGAGGGGCGCTGTCTGTAGAGGATTTCAAAATAGCGACAAAAAATGGACTGAAGGTTGTCTGGTTTTATTTTCACCACACACAGGTGACATTAATCAATGTCAGTGACACATTCCTGAAAAAACTCCTGCAGGTCTAAGTTCTAGAGAATTGCTGTGGCTACCGCTAAGGATCTTCTTTCTTAATGTTTTTTATTGTGGTAACATTTACCATTTTAACCATTTTTTTAGTGTACAGTTCAGTATTGTTACGTTTACATTGTTTTGCAACCAATTTCCAGACCTTTTCATCTTGCAAAACTGAAACTCTGTACCTATTAAACAGCAACTCCTATTCCTCTCTCCTCCTAGCCCCTGGCGCCCGCCGTTCCACTTCCTGTCTCTGTGAATTTGACTGCTCCAGGGACCTCATACAAATGGAATTATATAGCATTTGTCTTTTTTTGTGACTTGCTTATTTCACTTAGCACAGTATCTTCGAGGTTCACCATGTGTCGGAATTTCCTGCCTTTTTAAGACTGAATAATATTCCGTTGTGTATATAGATCACATTTCATCTCGATGGGCACCTGTGTTGCTTCCACCTCTTGGCTGTTGTGAATTATGCTACACAGATGTGGGAGCGCAATGTCTCTTCAAGATTATGTTTTCAGTTCTTTTGCGTGTGTACCCAGAAGTGGGATTGCTGGATCATATGGTAATTCTATGTTTAATTTTTGAGGAAGACCCATACTGTTTTCCATAGCAGCTGCACCATTTTACATTACCTCCAACAGTGTGCAAGGGTTCCAATTTCTATACATCTTGTTATCTGTTTTTGTGGGCTTTCTGTGTGTGTGTGTACACAGATATTAATATATATACACATATGTAAATATATATACATATATATGCCATCCTGATAAATGTGAGGTGATACCTCATATTCTAGTTTTTTATTTGAATTTACCTAATGATTAATGATGTTGAACATTAAAGATGAAAGCACATCTTTTCATGTGCTTGGCCATTTTTATACCTCCTTCAGAGAAATGTCTGTTCAAGTCCTTTGCCCATTGTTTTGATTGGATTATTGGTTTTGTTGTAATTGAGTTGTATGAGTTCTTCGTATATTCTGGGCCCCTTATCAGATATATGATTTGCAGGTATTTTCTCCCATGCTGTAGGTTGCCTTTTCACTCTGTTGATTGTGTCCTTTGATGCACTGATGTTTTTACATTTGATGTAGTTCAATTTATCTGTTTTTACTTTGTTGCCTTTGTGCTATTGAATTTTAGTAACGTATAAACTTCAAAATAAAACATTAAAAAAACTTATGCTTTAATAAACAATTTATTCTACCTGGATGTTAACTTAGAGAACTCCAGTTACACGTCTGCCTCCCATACACGTGGATTTGGGGCGCGTGTCTGTTTCCAGAGTAAGTTTGTAACTGTGGAATCATTTGACCTTGCTTCAGGGATGGTTCTTCTCTCCAACCCCTATGGTATTACACATTCCTGTGTTTACGGCAGACTCGAAATAGCCAGTGAAGGCGCAGTGATTGTAAAGACAAAGAACCTGAGTGACTGCTGCCGCTGCACAGCTATTCTATGTGACAACTTATAATTCTTATTTGATTTGAATTTTATAAAGTGAGACAGAGTGTGAACTGCTTGCTAGAGGTAATATTTTGGTTTGGTAAGTGCAACTCTTACCTTATACATGAAATATTTTACTGAATTTGTACATTAGCCTAAAAATTGAAATTCCTTCCTTTTTATTATTATTATTTAATGGTCAGTACATTTTAATGTTATTTATTATTGCAGCAGGCCAATAGGTAGGGATAAGTTTCTAAAAAAAATACATTAATGTAACTTAAAAATATTAAGCCACTACCTCTCCTTTTTTGGTTGTAATGTTTATTTTATTTTTCATTTGAAAAATTTTCTGGCTTGCTTATATATAGGAAGTTTAATAGGCTGGGTACAGTCACTTATGCCCATAATCTAGCACTTTGGGAGGCTGAAGAAGGAGGATCACTTGAGGCAAGGAGTTCGAGACCAGCCTGAGCAACATAATGAGACTCCATCTCTACAAAAAAATGTAAAAGTTAGCCAGGCATGGTGATGTGTGCCTGCAGTCCCAGCTGCTTGGGAGGCTAAAGCAGGAGGATCACTTGAGCCCAGGAGTTTGAGGTTGCTGTGATATATAACAATGCAACGGCACCCGAGCCTGGGCAACAGAGTGAGACCCTGTCTCCAAAAAACCAAACCAAACAAACAAAAAACCCCACAAAAAAACAAAAGAAAGTTTAACAAAAGGAAATGTTATTTTTTTCTAGGCATTATTATATTACATTTAATGTTTGTTACTGAAAAGTTCAAAAATGATTGTCCGTAGGGGGTCAAATTTGCTAGGTGTACCACTGGAGGTGTGAACCATCCAGGTGGGGCCAGGCCAAAGGAGTGAAGGTGGGAGGTAGAGGTGAGAGGGCCAGGGGATGTGAGCAAGGGTTTGGATGCTCTGCCCAAGGCACCTGGGAGGCTGTGGGGGCTGGCCCGCTGCAGGGTGTGTGGTGACCTGTGCTGACCACACTGGTACCAGGGTGGAGATCAGAGGCAACAGAGATGTAGTGGGCCTGGTGCGGTGGCTCACGCCTGTAATCCTAGCACTCTGGGAGGCTGAGGTGGGCGGATTGCTCAAGGTCAGGAGTTCGAAACCAGCCTGAGCAAGAGCGAGACCCTGTCTCTACTATAAATAGAAATAAATTACTTGGCCAGCTAAAAATATATAGAAAAAATTAGCTGGGCATGGTGGCACATGCCTGTAGTTCCAGCCACACGGGAGGCTGAGGCAGGAGGATCGCCTGAGCCCAGGAGTTTGAGGTTGCTGTGAGCTAGGCTGACGCCACGGCACTTGGGCAACACAGTGACTCTGTCTCCAAAAAAAAAAAAAGAAGTGTAGTAGTCAGGTTCTCCAGAGAAGCAGAAACAAGAGAACGTGCGTGTGTGTGGAGAGAGGCAGACAGGCAGACAGATAGGGAGTATGGGAATTGGTTCATGTAGTTATGAAGGTTGAGAAGTTCCATGGTCTGCTGTCTGCAAGTTGGAGGCCCAAGGAAGCCACGGATGTAATTCAGGCCAGGTCTGAAGGCCGGAGAACCAGGGGAGTGGAGGGTAACTCCCAGCGGAGCGCAAAGGCCTGAGAGCCTGGGGGCGTGGTGTGGAGCCGGCTGCGCTGGTGTAAGTACCAGAGTCCCAGGGCCTGAGAGTCGGGAGCTCCAGAGTCCAAGGGCAGGAGAAGACGGTGGCCCAGCACAAGCAGAGAGCAAATTCGCCTTCCTCCACCTTTTTGTTCTAGTCAGGCCCTTGATGGATTGAATTACGTCTATCCATATTGGTGAGGGCACAGATCTTCTCCACTCAGTCTGATTCAAATGCTAATCTCTTCCAGAAACACCCCCACAGACACATTCAGAAATCGTGTTTTACCAGCTCTCTAGGCATCCCTTAGCCGGGTCAAGTTGACACACGAAACAACCATCACAAAAAGAGACTGTGCTGTTCGGTGGGCTGGGGCAGTTCTGGAAAGTAAGGAGTAGGGACTTTGCTCTCTTTCGGTTTTGGTGGCCTGGAGATGACCAAGGACCCCCTCACGTGTCTGACGAGGTCTGCTGGAATCGGGTTTGGGCAGCTGGGATAACACGTCTGCCTGGGCTTCAAAGGAGGCCCGAAGGTGTGACAAGCTGGTGGCAATCCCTTATTCTGCAGCTGTCACCTGCTAGAGACACAGGTGAGGAAAGCCCACAGGAAGCTAACTGGCTGAAGCAAATGGTCACTGACTCTGGTGGAGGATGAAAGTGGCAAGTGTGAGAAAAACGTCCTGAGGAAGAGTAAACACACACACACTGGACCCATGAGCAGGAGGAATGACTGGGCATTGATACAAAGCAGGAATTTCTGTAATTAAATGGTGCCATTATCCTGAGTATGTGGAGGTTTTGGAAAGCACCTTTCAAAGGTGGAAGCCATTCCAACGCTCCCAGTGTTTTTCTTCTTGTTTACTTTCTAAGGCTTCCAGCTTAGAGATGATGCTGAAGGTCCATGGTGGGGCCCTTTCCTAGGTTTCCAGGGCCTTGGCCAAAGCCTGGGGGCAGACTCTTGCCATTGCTGTGGTGGCAGTGCCTAGATAAAATACTATGTGCCAGCGGCTGGTGTGAGTGGTCCCAGCAAGGCAGGACTCAGCTTGGGGATGTTTCAAAATACAAATGTCTACTCCAAAGATAAAGGGGCAACGTGTAAATGCAAGGGGAAAAAGAGACATGGAGGAGGGAACCTACAGATTGAAAGAGACTTAAAAGACATTTCAATCAATTGCAATGTGGAAGCCTCATATTCTGATGCTTAAAACACAAACTGTAAAAGGATATTATGACACGCATGAGACAGGTGTAAATTTGAACTTTAACTGGCTATTTTATGACTAAGGAATTATTATTAATTAAAAAAAATTTTTTAGGTGGGATAATAGTATGGTAGTTATATTGTATCTAAAATACAATATAAATATCTTTTAGAACTTATCTCTACATTGAAATATAGATGAAATGATAAGATGTCTTGGATTTGTTTCAAAATTATATGGGTTGGGGGGTGGGTCTGGAGTGGTGGAGAGGAGCAGAATTGGCTGTGGATTTCGGCCACAGGCCTGGACTGTCATGGGGCCTCATTACACTAGTCTGTTTACTTTTGCGACTCTTGAGGTTCTCCGTTGTAAAATTAGTCTTAAAAATTACTGTAACAAAAAGATGGTGGATAGGCTAGGAAAAAGTTAATCGCCTTTAAACTTCTCTCTCAATCCTTGTGTGCTCACGGATAAAAGTCCATATCGGTGTGATTGTGTCTTTGACAGTCTTGTGCTTGGTCATCTTCTCACTGAAGGCCCTGAGAGCACACCTTGGGCTCCGAGTCTTTAGCAGAAAACAGTATCTACATGTAACTTGATTCCTTTGTTCCATTGTATTTATTTTATGGCTACTTCTATTTGGGTAACTGATACTGGTTTTCTATTTGCAGAAGCAGACAAAGTTTGCTTCTTCAATAAATATATGTAAACACTTTGATTTAAAGGCAAATAGGATATCACAGTACAGGTGGTACTCAGATACTGTAAAAAAAATTTAGGGTGGTGGGAGGTGACAGATGTTTGGGAGGCACTGTTTGGTATAAGTCACAGGAAACATTTTCCTATCTCTTTATTTATTGGTAGACAACTGTCTCACACAAATCTGTGGTCTTTTCCATCCCAGAGGGTCTCTGTGCCTGGGGCAGGATAGTCAGCTCAAGCCATCGTCCACTGCTGCCTCCCTGCATATCAGATAAAGCACTGACACCCAGAGAAGGGCGCCCAATGGCAGGGAGTGGAAACAGACCACATAGACAAGGTGGGGGTGACCCCCCCACCCATGGATCCCAGCCCCATCCCTGACACCATCCCTTACCAGATTTGCAGAAAACTGAGATTGGGGTAGGGAGACAAATTGAAGGACAATGTAAAGGGAGAAAACCTCAAATGGGAAAATGTTTTACCCATCATTTTGTTGTTTTCCACTGGTTATTTTTTGCTGGGAAAATGTCCTTGATTGCCTTAAGTCACCTTAAACACAGGTGGTTAGCAAGCTGTGTCCACTCAGATGTGTTTTGTTAGGCCTGTTTGTATGATTGCTGTTTTGTTTGTGTAATTAAACTTTTTTTGAGATAATTATAGATTCCCATGCAGTTGTAATAAACAATACAGAGAGATCCTATGTACCCCATTTACCCAAAACCATCGGACAATGTCACAACCAGGAATGAGACATTGATGCAGTCAAGCCACAGAACATTTCCATCCCCACAAGGACCCCTCATGTTGTTCTTTTATAGCCACATCACCCCCAACTTCCACTCTGCCCCTTACCCTTGGCAATCACTCATTTATTCTATACTTCTATATTTCTGTAATTTTGCCATTTTGAGAATATTATATAAAAGCAATTATACACTATGTAACCTTTTTGTGGTTGGTTTTTTCCACTCAGCATACTTTTCTGGAGAGTCATCTAACTTGTATGTATCAACGTTCCTTTTTAATTTTTTTTTAAGAGAGGGGTCTTGCTCTGGTTGCTCTGTTGCTCAGGCTGGAGTGCAGTGGTGTGATCATAGCTCACAGCAGCCTCAAATTCCTGAGCTTGAGTAATCCTCCTGCCTCAGCCTCCCAAGTAGCTGGGACTACAGGCCTGAACCACTGTGACTGGTGGTTTGTTCCTTTTTAATTGCTGAATAACATTCCATGGTATGGACTTGGCACAGTGTTTAACCATCACACACTGAAGGACCTCTGTGCTGTGTCCAGTTTTAGCTTATTATAAATAAAGCTGCTATGTACAGGTGTTTGTGTGAGCATTAATTTTCATCTCTCTGGGATAAATGTCCAAGAGTGTGTATGTTTCTTTTTAATGAATTAGTTGCCATCACTTACAATCGAGATGTTTCACCTAAAAATCCATGTTACTGATTTCTCCTCAATAACCAGTCAACCTGGAAAGAAAGATGGGGCCACAGGGACTTATGATCCTAGTGGGCCCGAAAGCCCTAGTCCCCTAATGCCCCTCATCCCTTTTACTTATTTACTTGCCTGGCAAGGCACATATATGCACCATATTATGTATATATTTGCTTGCATATGTATAAAATTTCTCGAGATGCATACTGTAGCAGAAAACACTGGCTGCCTGTGGGGAAGGGTTTTGGGTAGTGGGGCAAGGAGGGCAAGCATGTTCACTAAGAACCCTTTCGATCCTTTTCAGTTTGAAGTTAACATGACTGTATTACCTGCTCAAAAATGAATCAATTAAATTTGTAACCTAGAACCCACCCAAAGAGTTCCTCACAAATACCCACTCTGAGGCTGCCTTTTCCATACAATTCTTTGTTGCCTTTCTTCAAAGAAGGGAACCCATTGTAATTTCCCCTCCCGGAGCACTGGGTTGCACACAGGGAAGGACTCCCCCATTCCCCAGCACTGGGATCACTAGAGAAGGTTTTTCCCAACACACACATTCCCTGGTGTTTGAGGAGAGATCCCCAAACACCTCCCACCACCATCCAAAGGCCCCATGATCCTGGAGGGGCAGGCTCAGACTCACCTGGACCTCTCTGAAGCCCAGTGAGGTGTCTGTCTATGCCCAAGCCAAGGCCACCCCCTCCAAAAAGCCTTCTGAGCCTGACTGAAATTTAGCCTCTCCTTCCTTGTCACTCAGTGGCATCGGCGTGTGCCTTCCTGGCTCCAAGTCAGCGCACACTTCCTGCGCTCCTTACAGAAGCTGGGCCCCTTTCCTGACCTCCCGCGAGGCTGGCCCTTCCCTGCAGACCAGGTGAATATTTCTGCAGCACTAAGCGGCGCATGGTGCCCCGCCCTCCATGCAAACCACGACTGAGACAACTAGGAACCGCGGAGCACCAGTGCAGACTCAATTAAGACCTTCAGTTTCTGTGTGCAGATGAATTTAGCGATGCTGAACTTTCTTTAGCCAGGGTGGGGGAAGGAGTAGGGTGTACTTCTGACAGTGTTGGCGCCCTAAATCTGACCTTTGGGTAACCTCTAACGGCTTCCGGAAGACAGTGGATGTAGCCCAGAGAACAAAGGCTTGGAGATCTGAGAGCCCCCAGCGCTGCCCTGATGGCTGGCGCATGTGGGGGCCATTCAACCCGTTTCCTCCCAGAGAAATGGGATCAAAACGGCTCCTGGGCAGGTTGTGAGGAGGGTGAAGGCAGAGGAAGCCTCAGCGCTTGTGCAGTTGGCTTCCCCTTGTGGAACGGAGGGTCCCTCTTCCGGGAAGCATGGACTGGGATGAGGCAGGCACCAGTAATCCTCACCCCAAATGTCCTGGGGTGTGTGTCCTTTCGCGTGTTGACTGTCAGTCCCGGCCTGAGGACAAGGTCTCAGGAGCCGGTGGCCCGCTCAGGCGGTGCCAGGCCTGGCTCTACCGCCGGAGGCGCCGAGCAGGGCCGGTGAACGCTGCCCACGCCCCAAGGCTCCCACTGGCGTCCAGGACAGCAAGTGTCTGAAGGCCCAGGGATGAGCGTGGAGGCCAGAAAACTGAGCGGGGCTTCCCGCGCGGTCCAGGGGTGCCCACGAGGCGCGCGCCCCATCACTGCTCCCTCGGCTCCAGTGGCCCGTGCACGCGCCCCCCAGCCCCACCCCGTGTTCCGGCGCGCGGGCCGGGGCCGAGGGTGGGGTCGCCTAGAGCTCGGCCCCCTCAGTTCCCGCGCTCTGCCGGCTGGGGCCCAGGAAGGGGCCTCGCCCCGCCCCCTCCCTCCCGCGCTTATCACCTGCCGGCCGGGCGCGCACGGAGGGCGCGAGGGGGAGCGCGCGGGCGGCCAGGCGGCGGGTCGCCGGAGGTGAAGCGCGGCTAGGATGGCGGCGCGGGCCCGGGAGCCGCTGCCGCTGCTGCTCGCGCTCTCGGTGCTGCTGGCGCCGGGCCCCACCGCCGCGGTGGCCAAGCTCAACATCCCCAAGGTGCTGCTGCCCTTCACGAGGGCCACGCGCGTGAACTTCACACTGGAGGCCTCGGAGGGCTGCTACCGCTGGTGAGGCGCGGCCGGCGCCCCCGGCGGGCGGGGAGGGCCCGCGGGCCCGGGAAGGCCTTCAAGCCCGGGAGGCCGGGCCGGGGCGGGCGCGCGCTGCAGGTGCGCCGGCGGGGAGGACGGCCGCGGCCGCAGAGCTGGCCCCGCGTGGCCGGCGGGCGCGCGCGGCCTCCAGGCTCGGGCTGGCGCGGCAGGCCGGCGGGGCAGCAGGTGCGCGGCGCGCTCTCGCGGGGCGCCTGGCGGCCGCGGCCGCAGCGGCTTGTCTAGCCTGACCCGGCGGCGTGCGCGCGGGTCGCCACCGCTGCGCATGGCGCCTCCGGGCCTCCACGCTGCTTTGGCGGGGCGAGAGCCGGCCCTGGCCTGGCGGGCCGTGACCTGCGTGGGGGGGTCGTGCGGGAGGAGGGGCCCAGGAGCCGGGCTGACGAGGGGCGTGTGGAGCTGCTGCGTGTGGCCTGCACGGGGCGCGACCTGGGAAGCGGGTCTCCAGGACTAGCGCAGCGAGAGGGCGGCACCGGGGTCCGCTGCGCTCTGGCCGGGGCCCACGTGGTCTCACTTCCCTTCGGCCCAGTGCTCCCGGGAGCGGGCGCTCGGGGCCCTGCAAAGCCCTAGGCTGGAGGCCCCGTTTCTTGAGTTCGTGTAGTGCCCGGGGTCTCGTCGCTGGCGCCGGGAAGGTGTGGGAGACGAGCCATGCCCGCTCAGCGGCTTTGGGAGGATCGTGAACCTGCGACGAAAGGTTTTCAGAGGAAACCCTAGGGATCTGTTTTACAGATGAGGAATGAGAGGCAAGGGAATGGTTGGTGGTTCACCTCAGCTTGCCCAGCGTGGGGTGGGCCTTGATGCTTAAAGTCCCTTTTCATCACCTTCCCCAGGGCTTCCCCGGGGACTCAGGCCTTCTTCATGAGGCGGAGGTGGGGGGGGGCGTGGAATGTGACCCGTGGAACCTCAGCGACTGATGAAACTGGAGGCCTCTGTCCTCCCTACAGGGAGACCTGGCTAGGACCCCGACTGGGCTGGGTGATGGGGTCCCACCCCTCCGTTTTGCAGGCGGGAAGAATGGAGCCTCTACTCCTAGCCCGGTGAGGTGGGTGTGACTGGGCCACACCCGGGTCCCAAAGCCTTGCTAGGGGTGGAAAGAAGGTAGCCTCCTTCCCCGTCACACCCCCAGGATACACTACTGCAGCTTCTTTTATTTTTCTGTTTCAAGGCTGGGTCAAGGTTGAGGCTTAACAAGGTGTGACCACATTACACAGCCAACTGTGTGCGTTTAAGTCTGTCTGGATATTAGTCGTGGTGTATATGTTAGTATGATGCCCAGAGCTCAGAGCAACATTGTCTGTTACTTGCTCTACTTGGCCCCTATTTATTTTTTGAAAGTCTGCCTCCTGAAATAAAGATGTGCTGTGTCAGCCCTCTGCACTTTGGGTTTAGTGCTTAATGTGCCGGCTTGGAGGCTCTTATTTCTAGCTTGATATCAGAGACTGAGTGTGGGTTTTAGGTGTTCTGTGTCCCTGTCTAAGCCCTGTCTTCTGTGGGAAGACCGGCTGTTAGTACTGTGGAGGAGATACACGCTCATGCTCCTGTTCACATTGTCTCTTCTCTTGACACACGGGCAGGAAAGAGGAAGCTGGTTATTAAAAACAGCTGGCTTCAAGTGAATCCCTTTGGATGTATTTGTGTGCTGCTTCCTCTGAGATTCTGTAACTATACTATTTTTTCTAAACTAACAGCACTTTTCTTTTTTTCACTAACTGCATTTTCTTTTCTGAGAGGAGCTGATGGATGTTGGTGGATTTTTAACTTATTTGGTGGGAGGAAGGGAAAAAACATTCCTAATCTCTGATACATGAGAGAAGTGCTAAGTACTTTATAACTTGTTTACAGTCTGATCCATAGTTTTTATTGCAAATGTGTGGCTACTTAAGTGTCTTCTCAGAGGTGTTTCGTGGTTGTGTGGTTAACTTCACAGGAAAATATTCGATCAGTTGAGTGCTGAAAATGTTTTCTTTATTTTTAGTGGTGCTATTCCTAGTGCAGCCATCTATTGCTCTAGTTTTGAAGAACTCCTTTGGAGAGTTTGAGTTGGCATATAGACAAGCTGTATATGCACAGTTATCTAGACCTGGGAGGAAAACAAGCTCTTCATCCAGGGAGTTCATTGTTCACTCTCTGAGATGAAAAACAAAGAAAACTAAAACTGTGGACCCTGCAGGAATTTTAGTTCATCTTGGCGACTTCCTTGTTCAGGGTGGTTAGGGTCTGGTGTCGGTCAAAATGGCTGCACTCAGGCCGAGTTCACACCTGTAATCCTAGCACTCTGGGAGGCCGAGGCGGGCAGATCGCTCAAGGTCAGGAGTTCGAAACCAGCCTGAGCAAGAGCGAGACCCCATCTCTACTATAAATAGAAATAAATTACTTGGCCAGCTAAAAATATATAGAAAAAATTAACTGGGCATGGTGGCACATGCCTGTAGTTCCAGCCACAGAGGAGGCTGAAGCAGAAGGATTGCCTGAGCCCAGGAGTTTGAGGTTGCTGTGAGCGAGGCTGACGCCACGGCACTCTGGCCAGGGCAACAGAGAGAGACTCCGTAAAAAAAAAAAAAGGCTGCACTCACGCTCTCTCAACCTTCTCTTTCTGCCTTATCCCCACATTAGAACCATAGAAGTCATCTAGTCTAAACTGCTCGCATTTCAGATTGGGAAAGTCTGAACCTCAGAAAGGGAAGTGATCTCTGCAAAGTCAAGTAGGATGGTGACAGAGACTGAGTTGGAGCAGAAGTTGCTGAGATGGCTCCCTGTCCACCCTATTAGACCTTGGGACTTGCAGCCTCTGGCTAATTTGCCAGACTCTTGAATCCCTGCAGTTGCACCTGGCTGGCATTGCTGGTAGTGTGACAAGTTCCTAATTCCTTTTAGATATTTTGCATTATTGAAAGTGCTTCATAAAGTATATGTCATTAGCTCCTTTTAAAGCTATCCTTTTATATACAAAATGACTGTAGATAGAAAAAAGGGAGAATAGAGGAGAAAAAGAAATCATGCCATAATCCTTTGACTATTATACAATCACAGTTAGCATTTTGATTTCCTTTTAGTCATGTATGTTTCCCCTTGCAGCTCCTTTCTTACACTGCCTCAATCCTGGTTATATGGGCCACTCGGTTACGTTCTCTTCTGCTAACCACTGGCTAACATTAAAGCCCAAGTGTTTTTCTATGTTGCTTCAGAATCCTCCTGAGGTTTCAGTGTCCGAGCACCATTCTGCTGGCTAGATGTTGCATCATCCCTTTGATCCAGGGTGTTCCGGATCCTCCAGTGCGAGCCTTGGGGGGGTTTCCCACAAGTGGAGCCTGAGGCAGGATTCTGTTGTGTGTGGTTTACCAGAAGGAGCTCTTCTGGGAAGTAAGTGTGAACTAAAATAAAATCTTAAGCCCCCCAGCTGACTGAAGGGACCCCTTCTTGGCCAAGGGGACCCCAGAAATAACCTAAAGCTGAGTTGCCCAGAGAAGGGAAGCCGGACGAGTCTCCTCATGTCCCCCTCCCTTCTTGGGGGTGTCCTTTGTAATTCATTACCAGGCCTGAGGCTGTGTCAGACAAAGCTTAAACCACACCTACAGGTCCTGAATTTACTTTGCAAATCGGGAGTCCTGACTTGTCTCTGATTAACAGGCTTTTTTTTTTTTATCTTAAAAGATTCCAAGCCTTTAGACAAAGCTTCATTTCTTTAATTACAAATCAAAGAATCTTTAAACCCACCTATACCCTGTAAGGCCCCCCACTTTGAGATTTCCTGCCTCTTCAAGCCAAACCAGTATATGCCTTCCATGTGTTGATCTGTGACTGTATGTGTAGTAGCTGTCTCCCTGAAATGTATAAAACCAAAGTGTGACCCAACCACTGTGAGCCCACTAACTCATGGTGGCACATACTCTGCTCAGAATAAACCTCTCTAAATTATCTTACAGAGTTTGGGTTCTTTTCTGTTGACATGGGATAGGGAAGGCAAGATGAGTAAGGGTGTGGTCTTGGATAGAGTCTAGCCCTGGGCTGACCCACCTGACGCTCTGGAGCTGAATTACACTGCAGGTTTTGCAAGGAGAGACCAAACTTAAAAGCTTTTTTACCCACTTTCTGGTAGCCACTGGATCCCCCTGGGGGAAAGGGGTGCTGTGCAATATCCCATGCCTCTGGATGAAGCAGCCCTGCTGTAAAGTATGAGCTGCAGCATTCCCTTTGCCTGAGGTGAGAGCGGGTGTGGACATGCCTGGTAAAAAGTTTCTGGATGCAGCACCCATGGTGTCCACTGTACTGAGCTGTGCCTAGACTTTTCCTCCTCCCTCCCTGTCCCTGAGAGTCTCCCCTGGGTACCCTGGAGTTGCCTGATGTATTTGCCAGGCCTGGTCCTATACCAGGGTGCACCCTCTCTTGTATGGTCTGGGCAACTTCTCAGCCATGGGTATAAGGATTGTTAGGTGGGCAAGTGGGAGCCCTTTCTGGGCCAGGGAGAGCATGGGACCACGCTGTGGAACGTGTCCTTGTGCTGATCCCAGGAAGCTCAGATGACCATTAGGGAATCAGTGGGCATAAAAGACCCCACAATCCCTTTCTCTTTGCTGACCAGTGACTATGGGAGGTCAGATGCCAGCAGCACCCTTGGATATGGACATTGAAGGTCCCTCTGCCTGCCCTAGCTGGAGGAAGCAGTGGGGAGTCACCTTGCAGCCTTTTGTCAGTAAAATTGGGGAGGAAGATGGGGGAAGGGTTTCCTGTGGCTCTTCCGGAGACCCCGCAGCATAATGAGCCAGGTCAGGTGTCATTGGGCCCAGCTGTCTTCTGCTGGACTCAGGGCTCAAAGCCTCCAGGACAGAGGCACTTCCTGTGCTGGCAACTGGATAAGTGAGGCAGCAGGGCCTGAGGGAAGCTGGCCCCCAAATTGAAATAAAAAATTTACAAAGTGGAAACATAAACAGAAAAAGTGAGTTTATTTCGCCTGGGGGCCCGCCAGTCTGCACCTGTTGCACCCATTCATTTTGCCTTCCCTGATCCCATTCCTGCACTTCTCCTCCCTTGGTCGAGAATTTCTCCCCTTGCCACCCATTTGTGTGCACACTGCACTGTTATACACCTAGATCACATCTCTGTCCTCCTTTCTTCTACCAGGGGCCTTAGAATCATAGGCTCTGGCCTAGTGTGGTGTCAACTGGGGTCCTCTTTGGTGTCATTCCTGGCAGTTGGAGGGAGGGGCAGAGATGCCAGAGCTCCTGCAGGGCCCAGGAGAGCACAGTGTAAAGGCCTGTCCTGCCTGAATGCAGGACAGGCATTGGTGGACCGTGTGTGTTTCACGAATAAATAGGTGACAAATATCTGTGACTCCTACTGTGAGCCAGGAATTACTCGAGGTCCAGGGATGTGATAGGGTAGGAGCAGGTGATGCCCTGCTTTTGTGGGACTCATAGTTGATTACGAGAGTTAAGTAATTAAGATGAAATTGATGGATGCACTTAACGGAGGAATACATCTGTGAGGGAAACAGAACAGCATGCTGAGATCAGGACCGCAGGAGATGGGGTGCGTTTTGAGTAGTGTGGTTGGGATAAGCCTCTTTGGAGTCAGACTGGGACCTGAGCAGGTGTAGCTGGAGGGAACAGCAAGTGCAAAGGCCCTGAGGAGAGACTGAGCTGGCCGGAAGAGCACAAAGCAGGCACAGTTGGTCAGGGTACGGGTGGTAGGAGGGAAGGTTAGAGAGGTTGGCCGGGCGGGGCTGTGTGGGACCTTGTGGGCTGTGGTTGGGAGACAGGAAGGGGATTGCCAGGTCAGGTGCTGGGCGGGGTTGGACTGGGCCTGGGTTTCTGGGCCTTGCTCTCCCCCTGTACCGGCCCCCAGGGCTGCTTGCGTCTGTAGCTCCCACAGGGCTGGAGGGGGCCTTGCCCACCTCCTTCTACCAGACCGGCAGTGGGGAGGTGCCAGGAAGTATCTGTTGACTTGAGTTGACCTGGAGCCTGGGTTGTTTTCTTCCTGCTTTCTTTGTAGGTTCTCTGTTCTGGGCTCCAGCAGCCCCTCAGGGTAGCTTCCGCTCTGCAGACCCTGCCTCTGTGCACCGTGAGGGGCTGGACCCTGCAGGTGGATGGAGGGTGGTGGGCTGTGTTGTCCACTGCCCCCGCCCTTTCCTGTTCTTTGTGCACCTCTCACTTCTCTTTTTTTCTCACTGTTGCTTTCCGGCCTGACCTCCGGTGTCTCCAGGTTCCCCTGTCCTCTGCCCACCTCCTGCCTCCGTTCCTGTGTTGCAGAGAGTGGGGCAGGTCTCCCTCAAAGGCGGCGCCTCCCAGGCACTGGCACGGGCTGTGTGACGGCCCAGCCTTGGGTGGCACTGGAAATGAGAAAGATTCACTCTTTTAAAATTCACTGTCAGTGCTTTAGATTTCCTCAACATAAATGTTTTCTTCTGGTGCCAATGTGCTGTTTAATTTTTTCTTTTGTTTTAAACTGTAGTGATATCTATATCTATATCTATCTCTATGTCTTGTTGGGGCAGCAAGATAAGAGCACCGACCCTGTAGCCTCTCAGCTTCACGATTGGACTCACCTAGGGGCGTGGCCTGGTCTGAACCCCCCTGGAGATGGGGGAGTGCGTGGCTCTGATGGGCCAGGCCCTGTCAGTCGTGTGCCTCTCAGCATCCAGAGGAGGCGTGGGTACTCCGGAGCCTCATGGACTGAGAGCAGGAAGAGGTGCTGTCTTAGTCCATTCTGGCTGCTCTGATAAAGTATAGGTTGAGTATCCTTTATCCAAAATGCTCGGGACCAGAAGTGTCTAGGACTTCAGATATTTTGGATTTTGGAATGTTTGCATATATATAATGAGATATCTTGGGGATGGGACCCACATCTAAACGTGAAATTCATTTATGTCTCATATATACCTTACATACATAGACTGGAGGTAGTTTTATACAATATTTTTAATAATTTTGTGCATGAAACAAAATTTGTGTTAAGTACCTATGTGTTTAATTTTCCACTTATGGTGTCATATCAGTGCTCAAAGGTTTCAGATTTCAGATTTTGGACTTTCAGATTAGGGATGCTCCACCTGCACCACAGACTGGGTGGCTAGCAGCAGACATTTATTTCTCACAGTTCCGGAGGCTGGAAGTCTGAGGTTGATGCCAGCACGGCCAGGATCTGGCGAGGGCCCTCTACTGGGTCGGAGGCTGCCCCCTTCTTGCCATGTTCTTACATGGGGGGAAGGAATGAGGCAGCTCTCTGGGGCCTCTACTATAAGGCACTTAGCCAATCTATGAGGGCTCTGCCCCCATGACCTAATCACCTCCCAAAGGCCCCACCTCCCAACACCATCACCTTGGGGGTGAGGATTCAACATATGAATTTTGTGGGGACACAGACATTCAGACCACAGCAGGCAGGTGCCCACAGAAAAGTTGGGGGCTGTTACTGGAACAGAGGTAGAGGCTGGGCAGCACACATCCCCAGCAGGCATGACTCACGAATCAGTGTTTGCCCCACTCGCCTGTTCACCAAACTCTACAGACCTGGGGTGCGCAGGGGAGCTGGTGTGATCTGGGAGGACGTCGAGAATGGAGGAGGCAGTGTGGCCATGTCACAGCAGCTGAACTCAGTTCAAGCAGCTGGCAGGTGGGCACACCTGACCTGCCTGCTGCATGTAACTTTGGGGATGGTTCTGAAAACACTTGGAAAGGCAGGCAGCCCACCATGCCTTTTGTTGCATTTGGTACACTGGTAAGATTAAGTTGGCAATTAAAAACCTTTTCATAAAGAAAACTCCAAGCCCAGATGGCCTTGCCTATTAATTCTATGAAACATTTCAGGAAGAAATGATACAAGTCTTTTAAAGACTCTTTTAGGGAAGAGAGAAGGAGTGATCATTTCCTAGCTCATTTTTATGAGCCCTGTGTTACGCTGATTGCAAACCCAATGAAAACATTACGAGGAAAGAAAAAAAACCCACAGACCAAAAGCACCAAATTCTTTGACTAGGTAATCAAATCCAGAAAAATATAACAAGGATACTATATTATGACCAAGTAGGGTATATCCCAGGAATGCAAAGTTGGTTTAATATTTTTTTTAAATCACTGTAATTCATCATATCAGAATAAAGAAGAAAGGATAAATAATAGTCTTGAGATGAACATTCATCACCCATCATGGTAAAGAGCCACTCCTGCCTCCTCCATGTCTGCTCACCTGTCACCCTCTGTGACTCTTCCTTTGACTGTCCTGCTGAGAATTGCAGCCTTTCCTTTACCTGCTTTGTCCATGGCCTTTATTATCTAATCCATACTTATTTAGTTTATTCTTGTTCTCCCACTAAAATGTGAGCTCCATGAAGGTAGAGATGAATGCATGTTTTGTACTTTGTTGTATTCCCTGGCACCTAAAACAGCACCTGGAACGTTGTAAATAACTCAATAAATATGCTTTCAGTAAATGAATGAATGCATCAGAGACCTCAAGGGGAACCAGTGGTCCTGTGGGTGAGGAGAATCAGGACAGTCCACGGAAGACTTGTCATTGGCCATGAGCCAAGAGGGTTGAGCAGCATAAATGCAGGTGAGAAGGGTGTGTGAATTGGAGGGAACATCATAAGCAGAGGAACAGAGGCGGGAAAGTGGGTGGGGCAGGGAGGAAGAAGCTTCTGAGCAGAGGTTAGACGTCAGATGGTTCAGGGTCTTGCCAGCAGTGTGACCTTGGGCCAGTAGCCCTATCATGGTTCTGAGGATGTAGGTGGTGGGTAGTGGGGAAAGACCTGAGCCAAGGGTACCAGGGCTAGGCTTCATTCAGTGCAGAGGTAGGACAGGTTTAAGCATGAATGATCATGAGAGGGAAGGACCTGCATTCTTTCTTTCTTTCTTTCCTTTCTTTTCTTTTCCTTTTTTTGGAAATGGGGTCTTCTGGGGTTGGCCAGGGACTACAGGCATGTTCCATCATGCTCAGCATTCCTTCTTTTTTTAAAAAGCAGAGAGAATTGTGCCCAATATTGCAGGACCATAGCCCCCTCATTTGGGAGCCCCTTTCTTTTTCCTAAATTTGAGAGCTGTGATAAAAGCTTTATATTTATTCTCCCATCTAACTCACCGCAGCCCTTTGCAGTAGGCACTACTTTTATACCTATCGTGTAGATGAGGCTCTGGAGGCCCAGAGAGGTTAAGTTGTTCACTTAGGGTCACACAGCTGGTGAGTGGTAGCACCCTTCTATCTTATGACTTCACCTTCCAACAGATGAGAGGACGGAGTGAGCCATGGCCCCGTTCCTGAGTGCTACTGCACTGTTTGCACTAGGGAAAGCCAGGGGCACCATTCCTGACTGTGGAGCCTGCCATGTGTGCCTGGGGGCGTTGGCGAGTGGAGGGTGGGGCAAACACTGCCTGCCTGCTGAGATGCAGGGAAGAATGATGGGTGCAGGAGGAGCAAGTGTGCTTTCTGAGGAGTGGCAGTGGCTTTAAATTAGATGGGCAGGGGAGGGCCCTTTAGCAGAAAAGCCTCGTGAGCCAGGTTCTGTTTCTTTGGCTGAGGAGCCGGAGGACCTGGCTTCAGCAGGTGGCAGGTGACAGTGCTGCTGTCTCAGCTGCTCAACGCTGTGTGCAGACTCTGCCCTCTCCGCTTAGCGAGTGCGTGACTGTCCCTGAGCCTGCGTCTCTGGCCCTGTTGAGAGCGAGGGCCGAGCCTGCTCAGCGCCTGTGTCACTGTCCTGGCCACACGCGCTGTCCCGCAGTTATCTGTTCCTCACGGTGGGTCTGCTCAACCAGAGAGAGGCCTGCATGGTTTTTAGAGCTCCTGATAGTGATGCTAGAGGTTGCTTGCCACTGTCTTCCCAGAAATGTTAGGAAATTACAGCTTATAACAGACCCAGCAGCAGAGAGAAGGCATGGTTGGTGTGGTGGGGCCGGGTTTCCCTTGACCCTGCCTCTCTGAGGTGCCCTGGGGAGTGGTGTGTTTGCCAAACTGCGGCCACCTTGTGCCACTGTCAAAATGCAGCCCTTTTATGTACTACCTATGGTAGAATTTACTTGACATTTCCTTCAAAATGACTCACTTTCTAAAACATTGACATTAACATTTATGACCTCATGAGTTTGGCGTATTTGTTTTTCCCAAAACATCTTAAAATGAATGTGTAATAATTAAAATACATAACTATTTAATTAAAAAATAGTTCATTTTTGCATCATCTAAACTTCTGGTCCTGTGTGTATTATACCCCGGGGAAAATGCTCACGCAGCGGGAAGTGTCTGATCTGGAGTTGCCAAGAGCTAGCTGTGATCGCTGGGCCCGCTGCTTACAGCTGTGTGGCTTTGGGCAAACTGCTTGATCTCTCTGAGCCTCAGTTTGGTTCTCCTCTGTAGAGCTGCTGGTGGATTAAGTGATCTGATGGGTATGAGTATTTAGCTCTGGGCTTAACACATGGTGGGCACTTTCCACAGTTCCCCTCCTCAGTTCTTAGACCCTCCCTCATTAGTCAGGGTTTTCCAAAGAAGCCAACAGGACATATATTCTCTCTCTATACCTCATACATAGTCAATAGGATGTATATATCCTATACATATCTCATATATGCTTTTATGTTTGTGTGTGTATGTGAGAGGGAGATTTAGTAAAAGGAATTGGTTTACGTGATTATAGAGGCTGACCGGTCCCGAGATCTACAGTCAGCTGGAATCCCAGGAGAGCTGATGGTTCAGCTTCAGTCTGAAGGCCGGCAAGCTCGGACCTGAAAGAGCTGACGTTTCACTTTGAGTCTGAAGGCAGGAGGACACTGATGTCCCCACTCAAGACTGTCAGGCACCGTGGGAATTCTCCCTGACTCAGCCTTTTGTTCTGTTCAGGCCTTCAACTGATTGGATAAGGCCCACCACACCAGGGAGGACGTCTGCTTTACTCAGTCCACCGATGTGAATGCCGATCTCGTCCAAACACACCCTGAGAGAAACAGCCAGGATAACATTGACCAAATATGTGGTCACTTTGTGGCCCAGTCAACTCAATACATAGAATTAACCATCACAGTTCTGCCAGAACACTTTTATTTTTTCATAAAAAAAAATTGTCCTCGGATATCTCAGCACTCAGAGATGAGCTGTTGCTGCCTGCTCTCACCTGTCGAGTCTCCTCCCGCACTCCTCGTCTCTCTCTGCCTGGCTCGGTTTGATTAACCTCTGTGTCTGAAGAATCACCTACCCTCCCTCAGTGCAGACAAGTCTTCTCTCCCCAGATCCTGGAAGGAGAAACATTCCCAAGTTGCACACGGGTGGCCAGCTCTTCCATTCCCAGCCCAGGAAAGAGTCAACCTGAATCTCTAGGGACAGGGGCAGGGTTTGTTAAGGCCCTTCCTCTGTCACTGTGATGTGCAGAGACAGCCCAGAGCAGGAGGGGTACTTCTGTGTGGCCAGGAGGTGACTCAGATAGCAGAAAGCATCCCACTTTTGGCCTTGGAACACCTGTATCCCAGCCTGGTCCTTGGCATGGCCTTAAACCAATCTCTTTTTCCTTCTGTGCCTCAGTTTACCTATCTGTAAGATGAGGGCATAGCAGTACTTTAAGTTACATCCAATATTAGGGGGAAGATATTTTTATTTAGAAGTTAGAATAACACAGGAAAAAAAGAATAACGAATACCTATATCTCTACCATCAGAATTAACCATTGTGTAACAATGTATATATTTGTTTCCAGTCTGTTTTCTTTTAAGAAATAAAATCACACAGATAAAAGTGAATTCCCCTTAACTGCTGTCTTCCCGGTTTTCTTCCCCACCCCACAAGGCAGTCTGCACTTTGAGTTTGGTTCGTACTTTCCCTTTATAATTCTCTGATAGTTTCTAGTGTGCTTTTTGATCCAGCTTTGCACACTCCCTGTGGGGAAGGCAGGGTGAGTGGAGGCCCTGCCTGACAGATGAGGACACATAGTCGGTGGATTTTGTGGTTCTCTTGTGTCCCTTATAGGGACACCCACAGCTAGGGTGGGCTCAGAATGTCTGAGAAGGTGGTCAGGTAACTGAAAAGAACTCTCGTGCAGGTAACAGAAAAACAGCCTAAGCTGCCCCACCCCTCTGGGAGGCAGTGGGGTGAGCTCCTGCTGCTTCCGGTGCAGGGTCCTGAGCAGAGAGAGAAGAGCCTGGGCACTGGGGTGGGCTGTGGCACCTTTCTGATGGTTAGGAGGTGCTTTCCCTTTCCCGACCTCCCTGCTCCCGGCAGAGGACAGGGCTGGACCCCACTGCACAGAGCTGAGTCGTCTAGGTGCGTGGGGTGCAGGGATTCAGGCCCAGGGTGGAGGTGGGGCCTCCCTGGATGGCCCAGTGCCGCCCTTCCCAGGCAGAGGCTTTGTCTTTCCCCGGCTGCAGTTCCTGCCCTGTAATCAGGCTGCAGTTCCTGCCCTGTAATCAGCCCTCAGCGCTCTGCAGGTGTTAGAGGATGTCCCCAGGGACCCAGGAGTGAGGAGCACTGTTTGCCTGTGGGGCTCCTCCACCAGGAGGTGGGGCCTGGGAGCTGGGCCAGCGTGGGAGCTACTCACCAGATGAATGTCTGTGCCCCCCACATTCTTCTGTTGAATCCTCATTACCAAGGTGATGACATTAAGAGGTAGAACGTTTGGGAGGTGATTAGGTCATGAGGGCAGAGCCCTCCTGGGTAGGATTAGTGCCCTTTTATAAAAGAGGCCCCAGAAAGCTCCCTGTCCCCTTCCACCACGTGAGGACGGTGGTAGGACAGCTGTGTACAAACCAGACAGTAAGCCCACATCAGATACCCGATAAGCGGTTGATCTTGGACTTCCAGCCCCCAGAACTGTGAGCAATACACTTCTGTTGCTGTAAGTGCCTCCCCCACCCCCACGTTTATGGTATTTGGTTGTAGCAGCCCAGAGGGACCAAGACGCATGACTATGAACACTTTAAAATGCAGCCAGTGCCACACGTCTGAATCATATTTGGGATGTGTTGGGGTAAATAACATGTATTATTAAAATAACCTGTAACTTTTAAAAAATATGGCTGTTTAATAAGGATTTTTGAAAACTAGGGATGAATAAGCAGAACACAGGATTTTTAGGGCAATGTAACTGTTCTGAATGATACTGTCATGGTGGGTACACGACGTTATGTATCCAGACCTACCCAGACCCATGGGGTGTGCAGTGCCGTCGTGGGCCCTCGTGAGCTGTGGGCTTCGACTGTGATGGTGTGTGGGCTCCTCCATCGTCCATCCCCCGGTTGGATCGCTGCATTCCTGGAGCAGGGGGATCATGGGAACTCTATATTTGCTGCTCAATTTTGCTGCATACCTAAAACTGCTTTAAAAAACAGGATCTATTAAAAAGTTAATTTCACTACTTTTTTGTATGGCAGTTAGAAAATGAAAATGTGGTTCGAGTTATGTTTGTACAGGGCTATCTTAGGCCTGTATCCATCCTTAACATAGCCCTGCAACATGGTATGCACCAAATAAAAGGCGTGTTGTTTGCAGCCAGGTTCTGAAGGCTGCTGGGGCATCTGAGTAGCGGCCCAGGGAAGAGCTGGGAGGTGAGGGGGAGGATGTTGGGTTTCTCCAACTTGGAGAGGGAGAGCTCTTATTTATACTTATTGGCACTCTGTCTGAGATTAAGTCTGGATCCCTGGCTCCCAAGGCCACTGAATGAGATATATATACCACACTGATTCTCAAAGGTTGGAGTGGGAAATGATAAATCTTTTTCTAAAAATAGACTTTATATTTTTTAGAGCAATTTTAGGTTCTCAGCAAAATTGAGTGGAAAGTACAGAAAGTTCCATAGACTCCTGCCCTCCAACACACACGGCCTCCCCGACTCTCAGTATCCCGACCAGGGAGGTACACCTGTTACCACCAATGAACCTGCATTGACACATCATTGTCAGAGAGTCCAGAGGGTTCCCTCTTGGTGTCACACATTCTGTGGGTTTGGAAAAATGTGCAATGACATGTATCCGCCGTTACGGTATCACACAGAGTAGTGTCGCTGCTCTAAACATCCTCTGTGCTCACACTAAGGGAGTAACACTGGTACATGGCTGTTTCTAAACTCTAGACTATATTGGTTTTGCCAGTTTTTCCACTAAAGTCTTTTTCTGCTCCCAGATTCAATCCAAGATCCTCTGTTGCATTTATTTGTCATGTCTTCCTGGCCTCCTTTGGTTTGTGTAAATTGTCTAAGTTCTCTTGTTTCCGCGGCAGGTGTGTGTGAGTGTGTGTGTGCATGCGTGTGTGTGGGGAGGAAGTTTAATGCCCCTTGAAAGACATCTTAGGGCTCCAAAGCTGTTTGCAGTGAAACAGAATCTGTTTCTAGCTTGGTTCCTTCTCTCACTTCTCATCTGTGTACGTACATACCTACTTGGTCTCTGAAATGCTACTTTCTCAGAAGAAATCAATGAGGGCAAATGCATGTCCTCAAGGGCTAAGCTTTCCTTCCCTAGCTGATGGAGGAGGTTTATTTTCTGGGTACGGCAGCCGGTGTTCAGCGATCAGGGTGCTCAGGTTTGTGGGGAAGTGCCTCCTGTACCTGCCTGGCTCAGGGAGGGACACTTGGGGAAGCTGGGGGACTTAGAGATGTCTGTGTGGGTGTGTTCCCCACCTCTGCTTTCTTTCTTTCTTTCTTTTTTTTTTTTTTTTCTGAGACGGAGTCTCTCTCTGTGGCCCAGGCTAGAGTGCCGTGGCGTCAGCCTAGCTCATGGCAACCTCAAACTCCTGGGCTCAAGCGATCCTCCTGCCTCAACCTCCCGAGCAGCTGGGACTACAGGCATGTGCCACCATGCCCGGCTAATTTTTTCTATATATTTTTAGTTGGCCAATTAATTTCTTTCTATTTTTTAGTAGAGACGGGGTCTCACTCTTGCTCAGGATGGTTTCGAACTCCTGACCTTGAGCGATCCACCCGCCTTGGCCTCCCAGAGTGCTAAGATTACAGGCATGAGCCACTGTGCCCAGCCTCCCACGTCTGCTTTCTAACGCCAGGAGTTTTTTACAAGTCTCCTGAATCCCCAGAATGTTGATGTTCCGGTGAGTTTAAGCAAAGGTTGGGGAGGACACGGAGAGCCCAGAGCACAGACGCCGTCTCAGATGCTGTGCTGGGTGTGGGCCCGAGGGAAGAGCTTGCTGGAGTCTCTGCTCTGTGGACCCGCCCTGGGGCCTTGGCCACACGGAAGCCCTGAGGGCAGCAGACCCATCGCTCCTCACTGCAGGGCCTTTGCCTGCTGCCTCCCTGAGTGCCTGTCCACAGGCCACGGTGATGGCACGCAGGCTCCGTGCGGGACCTGCCCTACTCTGCCACCGGGCCCATCTCTCCCCGGCCAGGGCTGTTGCCACCCTGGGTCATGGATGAGAAACCCAGGGGCTGACACTGGATAGCTCCCCTGTCACACTGTGGCTTCCTCCTCTTATCGTCCCCGTGGGAAATGGTCCCGCAGCCTTTTCCTGATCCTCGTGTGGATGTGTTTGCCTGCCTGTCTCCCACCTCGACCACGATGGCGGCTCCAGATGCACTGGCACTGTGTGCCTGCTGGGCCACAGTTAGTGGTCCCCAGGGTTGGAGGAGCCCTCTGGGGACAGAAGCTGACATCCGGGAGCCTGCTATGTGCCAGGCCTGGGCTAGAGGTCAGCTGAGAGACCCTCCTCGAGCCAGCCGCCACCTCAGCAGACCCCATGAGCAGTTCTCTTTCTGACAGGGAACAGCTTTCATTGGTGTAGAATAGTCGCGGCCGGCGGTGGCATGTGTTGTCCTCAAGGTTGTTTCCTGGTGTGGCGCCTCCAGCTTGGCTGGTTGTGTGGGGCCGCGTGTAGAGGCCAGCCCTGAGGTCGTGGAGCGGGACCCACTTCCCCTCTGGGCTTGACACTGCCTTGAGAGCACCCACCTCTGTTCTCCGAGTCAGGCCAGCACCACAGTGCTGGCGTCAGGGCCCAGCCGTGTCTCGAAGCGAAGCTCCGGAGAGTGAACACCGTCTGGTTTCGCTGCAGGTCGTCCACCCGGCCGGAGGTGGCCAGCATCGAGCCGCAGGGCCCCGCCGAGCAGCCCTGCTCCCAGAAGGCGGTGGTGCAGGCCCGCCTCACCCAGCCCGCCCGCCTCACCAGCATCATCTTCGCGGAGGACATCGGTAAGCACTCGGGCTGCCGCAAGTGCTCTTGGTGGGGCCGGCGGACAGAGAGTGCCCCGCTGGGACTGCCAGCCCGGAGCTGCTGGAGCCCACGCAGGGCTTTCTCTTGTGGGGTGGGGGGGCGCCTGGGTGGGAGGTGGATGCCCAGCAGGCAGCTGCTGTCCTGGCCCATGTGCCAGCGCTTCGTGCTGTTGGCGCTCTTGTGGCGGCTGGCTTTCTGCGTTTCCAAATCATCGCCGGTTACCTGCCCCTATTGGGTATCAGCCGGTCATAACGACAGTTGACTCAGCCCACGAAATCACCCGTTTTCCTTCCTCTTGTCTGATTTACCGTATTATGGCTGTAAAATGCTTGGACAACCGTGTGATTTTCCCCACCCATGCTAGGACATTTCCCATTTTGCCGTAGAATTATTTTTAAGGCTGAATAACATTCTTAATGGGAGGTTGCCCTATAAGCATTCCCTTATATCGGGCATTGAGAGTGTTTTCAGATGTTTGTTTCAATGTTATATAAAAAAATAAATGTTTTTATATAGAGAAAGTTGGGGTTCTTTTAGCTTCTTTCTTAGGATAGATTCCCAGTTTTACTGGCTCACAGCATAGGGATGTTTTTAAGGCTTTGGATACATGGAGCCCGTATTGCTTCCCACAAAACGGCATTACGTACAGGTACTTTTATGTGGCGCCTGGAGAATGATCAGAGTAATTTTTGTCACATGCTGCTGCCCTTGCACTTGAGAATCCCCAGGTAATGCCATTCACGTATCTGACTTCTAGAGCAAGTAAAAAAAAAAAATCTGTGCACATGTCCACACCACCCTTCTATAGTGTAGTTGACAGTCTTATGTAAGAAACACTAGCACGAGTAAAACAGAAACAAAAACACCAGTGCAATTCCCAGTCTCAGTGTAGGGACAGGGCTTCAGGACAGAACTGTCTTCTTTTGGATGCTCACTGTACCGTAGCCCTTGCCATCTCACTTAGTGGCTACACCCTGAACAAAACTGCGTTTTCCTGGGGTTCATTTTTTGCACACAGCTTTAAGTGCTGGTGCTCCGTTGGAAGAGCAGGAGGTGGGCTGTGAAATGTCCGTGGAGCCCTCACTTTCTGAAAGTCAGTGTCACCTGTCAGCAGGGGCCGTGTGCCAAGCAACTGCTTGGCTTCCGAGGGTGAGTTTGGTGCTTACTGGAGTCTCTGCCACAGTGTAAGACCCCTGGCGGGTGGGGCGGTGGCCAGAGCACTGTCCTCAGTGCTGACTCGTCCCTGTCCGTCCCTCCAGCCTCTGGCCAGGTCCTGCGCTGCGATGCCATTGTCGACCTCATCCACGGCATCCAGATCGTCTCCACCACCCGTGAGCTCTACCTGGAAGACTCACCCTTGGAGCTGAAGATCCAGGCTCTAGACTCTGAAGGTGAGGATGTCCCCCTGCCTCTTTGTCCCCTGCACCTGCTTCTAGGTTGTCACCCCCACCATGACCAGGGCCTCTCTCTGTTCCTGTCTGCTCTTGCATCCAGCCCTGCTGTTCCCACGTAGGGCTGTCAGGAGGGTGAGCTTGGTGCCGGGGGGATGTCAGAGAGGCAGAACCCATCTCCGAGGGGGACCCCATGCCCTTGGTGGCATTGAGCCCTGGCCAGTTGTCATGCTCAGAGCTGCAGCAGACGTGGAGGCAGACTGCCTGTGCACGGTGTGGGTCCTTGGTAAAGCCTGTCTTCCGGCATCCAACATGGGAAGCTGGGAGAGGCCGGCTGGGGGGGCTGCTCCCTGTTTGGGCCCTCGGGGCTGGTTTTGGCTTCCTGGTCCAGACTCGGTGTGTGCGTGGACGGGGACACGTACGATCGGTGCGCTGTCCTCTCATCGTCAGAGTTGAACGGCCAGAGGCGAATGGTGGCTTGTTCTGGGCTGGGATTCTTCTCGATGGTCTCTAGTATGAAGCAAGGGAAATTTTGTAGGTTAAGATTCTTGCTGAAGAAAGTAACAGACAAAAGATGTCTTTCCCATGATGATCTTCCCAAACTCCAACTCCAAACCAAGTCTCACCTTGTCTTTGAGACTTTTTTGACTACTGTAGCTCCCTTCCTTTCTTTTTAAAAATATTTTCTAGATCAGGGTCTCTGAGCCTAGGTAGTGTTGACTGACATTCGGGGCTGGGTAATTCTTTGTGGTAGGGGCTGTCCAGTGCATCATAGGATGTCCAGCAGCATCCCTGGCCTGTACCTACCAGATGATAGCAGTGACAGGGCCAAGCCATGGCAATCAAAAATGTCCCCAGATGTGGCCACGTGTCCCGGGGGGGGGGGGGCAAGCCACTGTTTTCGGGCATCTGTGAGACTCTTCCTTTCTCCGCTGATTTGTTCATCAGAGCTCCCTGAGCTCTGACACTGCTTTCTGCTCTGTGATTTTGAGAGGGTGATGCTTGTCCTCAGGACTGCAGGGATTTGGTGAGAAATATGTAAAGTGCTAAGCACTATGTGGGTGCTCAGTAAACAAGAGGGTGTTTTTCTGGGCACTTTCTATGGGCATTGTCCAGGCACCAGGAATGCTACGTGGGGTCAGGGGGAGGGCCTGACCGCTGCCTCCAGGATTCAGACTGTAGGGGAGGCTCACATGTAAGTAAATGCTCATCTGAGTGGGAGCTGCCTTTAATCCAGAGCTGGGGGGGCTGTAGAGCTGGGGGGAGACAACCCAGGGGAGGCTGGAGGTGGGTGTGGAGGACAGAGGTCAGGAGACATTTCTCAGAAGACATGATGTTGCCGCTGAGTCTTGAGGAATGTGGAGTTTGCCAGGCAGGACGCTCTATCCTAGAGGAGACTGCAGCATGGGGGGCATGGGGCGCGCGGGATGCAAAGGGTCCTGCATGGGACTTGCCCTTTGTCGCAGAGCAGAGGGCAACGGAAGAAGGGGCTTGTGCAGGGAGGTGCAGGGAGCTCATCTGCATGACTTTGGGGTGATCATTAGCTGCTCTTGGGAACAAAAGACCAACGTTTGAGTGCACACTGTTGCCAGGCACTCTGAGCACTCTATATGCCCTAACTCATTTCACATTATGGTGACTGGACAACTTAGGGCCAGGGAGTGGACACATCCACACACTGGCACATGCATGCTCACACAGACACAGACACACCCACACACAGACACACACACAGAAAAGATGTGTAGTTTATATGTAGCAGAGCCAGACTCTGAGCTCTAGCCTGGCCCTAGACTTTACCCTTCTGGCCAAGAGTTGGCAAACTTCTAGGAAGGGCTGGACAGGAAATATTTTAGGCTTTGCTGGCCATGTGGTTTCTATCACAACTATTCAGCTCTGTCACTGTTACACTAATGCAGCCATAGGTGATATGTGAATGAATGGGTGTGGCCGTGTTCTAATAAAACTTTATTAATAAAAACAGGCAGTAGGCCACATTTGGCCCAGAGGCTGTAGCTTGCCAACTTCTGCTCTTCACTACTTTGTTCTATTTCCCGCCTTAAGTCACTTTAAAAAAGAAGGTGGTATTTATTTTTATCAAGATTTATATAATGTGAAATTCACCTATTTAAAAGTATATTATTTAGTGTTTTTTCGGTATAATCACAAAGTTGTGCAACCGTCACCACTACCTAATTTAAGTAGTAATGTTTCACAATGCCTGTTTCACAGAAAGAAACCCCATACCCATTAGTGTTTGCTCCCCATTCTCTCCTTTCTCCAGCTCCTGACAACCACCAGTCTGCTTTCTGTCTTTGCATCTGCCTGTTCTGGACACTTTATATAAACAGAAGCGTATAATTCACACTGCTGCACATATGTATTAGGTTGGTGCAGAAGTAATTGCAGTTTTGGGCAGTGAATTTTAAATCATTTTAACTAGGCTCAAACACATCTTCAATAATCAAAACAGGAACCATTACAATCAACACATTTATGCCAACGAGAAATAAGTTTGTTTATTCCTGTGGCATAAAAATCCATGCTTCAGGATTCCATGAACTCTTGGAAAACATTTTCTGCATCCTGCTAGTTGTGGAAGTGTTTTCCCTGCACAAAGATACTTGAAGAAGTGGTAGTCGATTGGCGAGAGGTCAGACAAATATGGAGGATGAGGCAAAACTTTGTAGCCCAATTCCTTCAACGTTTGAAGTGCTGGTTGTCCGATCTGAGATTGGGCGTTGTCGTGGAGAAGAACTGGGCCCTTTCTGGTGACCAGTGACGGCTGCAGGTGTTACAGTTTTTGGTGTATCTCATGGATTTGCTGAGCGTAATTCTCAGATGAAATGGCTTCGCCGGGACTCAGAAAGCGGTAGTGGATCAGACCCGCAGCAGACCACCAAACAGTGACCATGACCTTTCTTTGGTACAAGTTTGGCTTTGGGAAGTGCTTTGGAGCTTCTTCTGAGTCCAACCACTGAGCTAGGCATCTCCCATTGTCATATAAAATCCACTTTCAGTCGCACGTCACAATCCGAGAAACAGTTCACCGCTGTTGCATACGAGAAGGCGGCACTTCAAAAGGACAATGTCTGCTTTTTGGTCCGCTTGTGAGGCACCCACTCACAGAGGTTTTTCACCTTTCCAACTTGCTTCAAATGCTGAATGGCCGTAGAGTGGTCAACCTTGAGTTCTTCAGCAACTTCTTGTGTAGTTGTAAAAGGATCAGCTTCTTCGATGATTGCTCTCAATTGGTCCTTGTCAACTTCCGATGGCCGCCACTGCACTCCTCATCGTCACGGCCCTCGTCTCTTTTCCGAAACTTCTTGAACCACCAGTGCACTGTATGTTCGTTAGCAATTCCTGGGCCAAATGTGTTGTTGTTGTTGTAAGTTGTCTCCGCTGCTTTACGACTCATTTTGAACTCGGATAAAAAAATCGCTCGAATTTGCTTTTTGTCTAACAACATTCCATAGTCTAAAATAGATATAAAATAAATAGTAAGTACTAAGTCATTATCAAGAAATATGCATTAAAATGATGTGTAACATAACCACATTTAAGAATATATTCTGATATCAAATGGCAAATTTCACGAATGCTAAAACCGCAGTTACTTTTGCACCAACCTGATACATACAGTCCTGTGACTGGCTTTTTTCAGTGTCTTCAGAGTCCGTCCAGGTTGTAGCGTGGATCAGTACTTCATTCCTTTTTAATTTCCAAATAATATTCTATTGTTGGAATACACCACTTTGTTTATCCATTCATCAATTGATGGAGTTTTTGGTTGTTTTTGCTTTCTGGCTATTAGGAATAATGCTGCTGTGAACATCCGTGTATAAGTTTCTGTGTGGGCATATGTTTTCGTTTCTTTTGGGTAGTCACCCAGCAGTATAATTGCTGGGTTGTATGATAACACTATGATTATCTTTTTGAGGAAATGCCAGACTGTTTCCACAGTGGCCGTGCCACTTCACGTTCCCGCCGGCAGTGTGCGAAAGTGCCAGTATCTCCATGTCTTTGCCAACACTAGTTATTGTCTGTCTTTGTGATTGTAGTTAAATCATTTTTTTTTTGTTTTGATAAGAGAGAGTCTCACTCTGTCACCCAGGCTGGAGTGCAGTGGTGTGATCATAGCTCGCTATAACCTTGACTCCTGAGCTCAAGTGGTCCTCCTGCCTCCGCCTCCCAAAGTGGTAGGATTACAAGTGTGAGCCACTGTGCCCGGCCAGTTAAGTCATTTTAAAGTCACTTTTTCCCTGAGTATGTGTCGTTCTCCCTCAGGCAGCAGGTGATGTCAGGAGTGGGAAAGTGCCTTCTCCTGGCCTCCCTGGACCCACTGGTATGACAGATGCCCAGCAGCCCTTGACACATGGAGCCAGTACCAGAGTAGGGAGTCGTCTGGTCTGCAAAGACTGTGCCGTTCACCAATAGCCCATGTCAAGGCTCCACCTTTGCAGTACAGACATGGTTACCACCTCCTTGTTATCTGCTGTAAGAGTGTTATGCATTTTAATCGGTCTTCCCTTCCCCAGAATACCTTGACAATTACCTTTATCATCCCTTTTGCCTTTTTTCCTGAGCCTGGGACCTCTTTTCTGGTTAGAGTCTCCTTTGTGAAGACAAATTTGACCCTCGTAGCTTTGAGGACCTTGCAGTCTCAGAAGGGACGTACCTGATCTACATTGGTAAATGTTTGGCGAAAAGGACTCCATAGCTCAACAAACATGGTTAGGTGGGTGCCCATGAGTGCCAGGCACTGTGCTAGCCCCTTAGTGAGTACAGTCTCCTATTATACTTATAAATGGTATAATGCCTGTTGTATAGACAAGGAAGATGAAGCCCAGAGAGCTTAAGTAACTTGCCCATGGTCACACAGCTCATGGGTGACTGAGCAGGGGCAGGGGCTGGGGCTCGGGGTGAGTGGCCCTGTTACCTGAGCTATTCTGTGCTCGGCCGCGCTGTCTCCTGCTGCATTTTTTCCTGGGCATCTGGGCCTTCTGCACATGGCTGGGATCTGCCTTTTTCACCAAAAGTTGTTTGTGGTCGATTTTCACAGTTATTTCCTGGCCCGTACGTACCTCGTGCATCAGCAAAACTGGATTAGCTCAGGGTCTCCAAAGACACTCCTTCGTCGCCTTTCTTTATGCCGCTCATGCTGCCCGGAGCACTTTCTCTTCCTGAACTCTGCTTTCAGAATCCCGCGTTCCTCCAGGCCTCCCCTTCCAGGCAGCCCTCCCTGGCTGCCCAAGGTGGGACTTGTTCTTCCCTTCTGACATCCTTGAGCTCTTCGCTGGCACCTGCCTTGGGGTACTGGGCATTTTCTACTGTGTCTTACAACGTTCAGCACTTGGAGGACAGAATTGGGGTCACTACATTCTTCCTGACTCTTCGTGTCTGATGCTGGACTTTAGGCTCAGCAGGCTTCTGGTAAATGATTGTTAAATTAAATTGCTCAATGTTTCCCTGTGGCCCTCCTGGGACCAGGACAACAGGGATGGTCTCTGGGGACTGGACCCCTGGCTTTCCTGGTTAATATTAGCAGTTGGCTGTGAGGTGAGGCTTCAAGGTCAAGGAAGGGCTCTGTCTGTTGCACTCAGTAGGTACTAACAGCTTTGTGAATGGAAAAAGCAAAACTTCAGTCAGAGGTTTTGTCATTTTGCCGCCTTCTTCCCCTTAGAGGTTTCCCCTCTGCAGCAGGCCATGGAGGGGGAATGCCCGATGGACTTCACCAGAGCCCAGCCCAGCTGGGACTTGGCGTTGGTCCAGCAGCTGGTGGGCCTGTGCATGCCCCCAGTTGCAGGGGCCTTCTGAGCGCCTCTAAGGGTCTGCACTCAGCCTGGAGTATCCCCACATCCCTAGGGAGCACTTCCTCGGGCTCTGTGCCTACGAGTTTACCTTCTGGCACTTTCCCCTGCCTTTTCAACAAGGGGCCCTGCATTCTCATCTGCGTGGAGCACTGCCAGTTACACAGCCAGTCCTGCATGCGCATTCGCCCAGGTTGGAGTGGGAGTTTTTAATATCTGCTCTTGGAATCGCTACACGTTCAGCTCGTCATTTGCATGTGGTGGCTGTGCAGGAGATACTGGGGGGGCACAGATGATGGAAAGCAGAGCTCCACGTGCCGCCACCGAGATGTCCAAAGACATGATTTCCTGTCTCTGTTTTCCTTGGTAAGAGACCCCCTCGACAGGGCTCCCCCACCTCCATCTCCTTGCCCGTGAGTGGGCCGTAGTGAAGAGTACGAGACACGTCACAGGGGTGCTTTCTCGATTTGATCTTCCCAACAGCCCCATGGGTTGGTATTTTCATTTCCACCCTACAGAAGAGAAATGTGGTGCTTGGAGCTGACCTCGTGGAAACCCCAGGGTAGGTGTTTAGGACGCTCTTGCAGTGTTTGGATGGATGTGTGTTAAGGGAGTGAACTGCCCAATGGGCTTCTATATTGAATTTCTGGTCACTGTTTCACAAGCTAATATGAACATAGGGAAATCCGCCCTTACCCTCACTGCAGTCAGCATGCTTGGCTCAGCCCCGGGCAGGCAGGAATTGGGGCCAGCTTTGCTTTATATGCAACCCCTTTCAGCTCAGCATGAGGCAGAAAGTTCTCGTGACTAGAGCTGTTAAATGTTAAAGAGAGGGATGGGCTGTCCTGGGAGGGGGTGACATCCTTATGCCTGGGATGTGAGAGGAGGGTCTCAGCCCCCATCCGATGTGGATGCAGCATCCAAGGGTTGGACTAGAGGACTTCTAAGTTTCTTGCAGCCAATGTGCTTTGCTGGTGTAAATTTTGGTATCCACCTTTGTCATCTAATGCCCTGGGTATTAGGATGATAAATTACTTTGTTCAAAATGCTTTAAGGTTTGAGAAACCAGACTTTTTGTTTGCTCAGAATCCTCCCTTGGACCTCTAAGAGAAAAACCTCTACACCTATATCCACTGTAGATGGGGTTTGTCTTCCTCTGATCAGTTACTTACAGCACCTGTAAGGAGAGGCCTCCTTTCATAAAAGATGCCCTGAGGAGTGAGGGCAAAGACGACAGAGTTTTCTGGAGCTTTTGCTAAGCACTGTTCCATTCGGCCTTTGAGATCTTGTGGGGCCGTGGGTGGGAGCGAAGAGGGGCGTGATCCCAGGCCTGTCTGACTCTAAATACCTTGCCCTTTGCACTGCAGAAAAAGATTTTTTGGACCCTCCAATGCTCTGTTTGGGGAGCTGGCCAGGCAGGGAATGGGGATGAAGGATGTGGAACCAGGTGTGGTATAACAGAGCATGGTGAGGAGTGTGGCAAACCAGAGAAAAAGGCCTGTCTAGAGAGGCTGAGCCAGTCTCTGAGCATCAGGTGGCTAGATCTTCAGACTTTTCAAGAGAATTTGGTGATTGTATGTGGCATTTCTTAGTTTGAAATGATGAGTCAAAAGGCTCACAGATCAAATGGTAGATGTACTTGTATCTCTTTGAGGTGTCTCCATATTACTTTCCCCAGAGGTTGTACCAGTTTGTAGTCCCACCAGTGGTATATGAGTATTCCTATCTGTCCACATCCACACCAGCATTTGTTGTTTTGGGACTTTTTGGTAAAAGCCATTCTCACTGGAGTTAAATGATATCTCATTGTGGTTTTAATTTGCATTCCCCTGATGATTAGAGATGTTGAGTGTTTTTTCATATGTTTATTGGCCATTAATCTATCTTCTTTTGAAA
>CAUYPO010059016.1:0-17488 GCA_963574435.1 Cheirogaleus major | reverse complement strand
TTTTAGTTGGTCAATTAATTTCTTTCTATTTTTAGTAGAGACGGGGTCTCACTCTTGCTCAGGCTGGTTTCGAACTCCTGACCTTGAGCGATCCGCCCGCCTCAGCCTCCCAGAGTGCTAGGATTACAGGCGTGAGCCACCGCGCCTGGCTTCTTCTAAGAATTTTATAGTTTTAGTTTTTCCATATAGGTTTTTGTTTTGTTTGTTTGTTTGTTTGTTTGTTTTAGAGACAGGGTGCCACTCTATTGCCCAGGTTGGAGTGCAGTGGCATGATCATAGCTCACTGCAGCATCAAACTCCTGGGCTCAAGCAATCCTCTTAACTTTACTTCCTGAGTATCTAGGACTACAGGTGCATGCCACCACGCCTAGCTAACTTTTAAAAAAAATTTTTGTGGAGACATGATCCCAAGTCCATGCTGGTCTTGAACTCATGGCCTTAAGAGATTCTCCTGCTTCAGCCTCCCAAAGTGCTGAGATTACAGATGTGAGCCATCATGCCCAGCCAGCCCTTTGATCCATTTTTTGTTAAATTTTGCATATGGTAGGGGTCCAGTTGTCGCAGCACCATTTGCTGGAAAGACTATTCTTTTTTCATTGAATGGTACAGTGCACTGTAACTGAAAACATTCCATTAGAAACATTTGAAACATTGAAAATCAGTCTATTTTTTTTTGCAAAAAAGTTATCTAGAGTAATTTGAACAGTGCTTGCTTTCTTTTTGTAAAACTTAAAATAGCAGCAACCAATTTTTCTATGCTTAGTACACTGTCCTACTTATTTCTAAGTTTGGATTCGTTTCCAATATTTTATTCTTTGCACTTTCAATGTCTCAAAGTATCTCCAAGAGTTCCTTTACTGTGAAGTTTTTGCCAGTGTTACTTTCTCTAGGACATTGTGATCTTTTTGATCACAACCACTTTCTTTATTTATATCAGTAAGTTTATCTTCACTAAGTTCCTCTGGCTGCATATCTAGAGTCTTTCAAATGGAAGTAGTGTCAAAATTCCCATGGTCAACTATTGCTTCTATAATTCCATTTATGTTCAATTCAAGTTTCATTTCTGCCTTCTTACTTTTCATTTCTTTGCTTCACTTTTTTTTTTTTTTTTTTTTTGCCAATTCTCTTCCTTGGTTATTCATTTTTGTAAAATGTTATGTGGTTTTATTACTGGTAGAAAAGGAAGCAACACAATATATGTGTTCCTGTTTGTGCAAGAACTAAATAACAGATGTGCAGTGACCAGTCACCAATAGACTTTGAAAGAAGTGCTGTGATTTATCACTGATCATAATGTGCATCTGTTATTTACATAGTGATTCATGAACTGAAGTGCTAGCAGCAAAGTTTGTACTTTGTGCAATTACTTATAGTTAACAAACTGTGATAAACGAAATTTCAATTGTGTTGTGGGGGGACTGATGTTATTTAACTAAACTGTGGAACTAAAATTCATGGGTTTCAGAACTGTGCAAAGCAAGGGCTTTCTGTATTGATTACTTTTGTTTTTAATATAATTTATTTAATTAATAAGTTTATGAGATTTAACATTTTACATTTTTAAATTAAAATTTTAGAAAATTGATACATAATAATTGTACATATTTATGGGGTACATGTGAGATTTTGATACATACATAACATTATGTAATGAACAAATCAGGGTATTTAGGATATTCATCACCTCAAACATTTATCATTTTTTTATGTTGGGAACATTTCCAATCTCTTCTAGCTATAATGGTCATGTTTAACAATTGGCTCACAAAGTTTCTTAAAATTTAGCAATCAGCTCTCATGAGCCAACATGAGCTAGTGCCAGCCCATCACTGCTTTCACCCCAACATTCCTCAAGTTTATGAATCCTCCCTTCCTTCAGCCAAAACACATATACACTACACATAAACACATTCAAAACTGAGCAGAAACAATATTTTTCCCAACTTTGTATCCCATAGTGCCTGGATCATATTTAGAGCTCAGCGTTTGTAGAATTAAAGTGAATTCACATTCACATGAGAACACGTGTGAATCCGCATCGTTCACTCATTTGCACAACTGAGGTGTAACACACCCAAATAAAATAAACCTTGCAAGTCATCAGGCTATAATGCATGCTAACTACTTAGCTGGTCTACTCTGTACTACAAAATTTATTTGTTTATTTATTGTTTTTTTAATTATGAGAGAATATATGTACATCAGAAAGAATAGGAAAGGGTTTAAAGAAGCTGTTAACTCTTTTATGGAGCTGCCAGAGAGAGAGATGGGTAACAGTGTTTGAGGTTAAAAAGATGAGAGAAGGCAAAAGAACATAATTAACTTTAATTGAGTGCCTACCCCGTGCCCAACACTTTTGTGATAGCTCTTACAACCTTGCATCATACAAATGAGAAAAACAAGGCTCAGAATAAGTGACTTCCACCAGTCAAACAGCCTGCAATTAGTGGATCTATAATTTTAACTTAGATTTGCTCACTCCAAAGTGCAAGCTCTTTCCACTACACTGTACTATCTCTGTGCATGGTGGGTAGGTAGTGTGAAATAGGCTGGTGGGCTAAAGGAGCCCTGACTGAACTGGACACCCTGACATAACACCTGGAGACTCAAATGCCTAAATAGCAACTTTCCTCCTCAGTCCAGTCCATGTTCACATCATTTGAACCCAGTTTCCCGGCTCTAGCACTGGGTCTTTCCATGGTACCCTACATGCCATACTGCCTCATACATGATTCTTATGAAAAACACATCATAAGCATTCAGCAGTATCAAGTGTATCCTAACACTTCCTTACTGGAACCAGAGGATGGCAGTGTGAGTCATCATGGACAGAATGTTAATAATAATAATTATGCTTGTGGAAATCCCATCTTGTGTTATTATCCCATCAAATCTGACTTATATGAAGGCCCTTCACTTCCATTATAAGTGGTCCCAGTGGCTTGCCTCTCCCTGGTGGTTGGTGCACATTCCCATCTTGAGTGTGGGAGGAGGTGTGGCAGTGCTGAAGCAGCAAGAAAACTTATAGTTGACAGTCCTGGGTTGGCATCTTAGTTCTGCCACCTACAGTCACCCTGGACAGGTAACTTCACTTTCATGAACCTCAGTTTCCTAATCTGTCAACACGTTGAAACAGCACTCATCATCTTTCCACTCAAGCCTGCTCCTGCTCTGCTTCCTGTCTCCTGGCCTGACAACACTGACTACCAAGTTGCCCAACCCAGAAACCCAAGAGTCATCCTTGACTTCTCCCTTTTTTTCACAGACCAGTCCAATCATGAATTTGATGATCTTACCTCCTGAAATTCTCCCTACTCTACCTAATTCAGGTCACCATAACTTTTGCTTGAATTATTGCAATAAAGACTTACTAAGTGGCCTCCCTGCCTGCAAGTTTGTGTCCTCTAATCTATTCCCTACATAGTAGATAGAGTGATCTTTTCCAAAATCAAATCTGTTAATATCATTGACCAGATTAAAAACTCTAACAGCTTCTCACCACCCATAAGATAAAATCCAAAATCCTCAACATGAATTATGAAGCCTTTCCTTATTTGGCCTCTGTCTTGGCTGTTATTGCTCCTCAACTTTGTCCTCTCTGCCTCAGACAAAATTGTTCTCTCAGTTCTTCAGATATAGCACGTGTTGTCTTGCCCCTAGGTTGTTGCATGTTCTATTTCTGCTGCCTTGAACACTCTCTTTCCCTGTCTACTCCCTTCTCTCTACCCAATTCACCTCACAAAGTCCTAGCCATTCTTTAGGTCTCTGCTTAGATATCACTTCCTCTAAGAAGTCTTGCCTGATCCCTAGGTTCAGGTTAGATGCCCCTGATTTGTGTTCCAACAGCACACTGTGCTTACCCCCTAAAATCATAATTGCCTATTTTCCTCATCTCCCTCCATTAGTAGGGTGTACATTCTGTAAGAGACAATATCTTGCTTACCACACAACACTGTGCCTGGTACATAATAGTGTTCAATAAATATTTGACCAACTGACTGAATTAATAAACTGGTGCTTTCACTGCCTCTAACCCCTGGATCCACATCCTAGCTTTCAGCATTGCTTCTGGTCTCTTTTCTGGTCTAGGTGATCTGTTCCTCTTTTGCACCCTACATAACTTCCAAGATTCTCAACTCTGTATACTTTCTTATTGTCAGCATCCTGTACAGTTCCAATTAGGACAGTCCATTCCTTACCACCAAAGAATCCAGGATATCTGTGTTGGTCAACTCTGACCACCACTTCTACTTGCACAGAGATTCAGATAATAAATAACAAAAGCTGCCATTTAATAAGCACCTACTATATGCCAATCCTTTTGTATATATAGCAGACATTAGCTTCATTTTATTGATGGGAAAACAGGTCCTTCTGTTTATATCCAGTAGTTACTCAGGATCTGAACCCAGGTCTATCTTATTCCAAAGCTTTTCCCACTACATAGTCTTGAAAATATTGTATCTCTTTATTGTTTCAAGTTTGGCAGAATGTACGGGTATTGACAGGGGAAAGAGACAGTGGTAGCAGTGAAGCACAACCCTTTGGAAAGGAAATTTGGTAATATCTAATGAGATTACATATGCATCTTTTAACCCAATCCCACTTCTAAGAATTTATATTAAAGATACATCTATAACTATAGAAAAACACATATGTGCAAAATTATTCATTGCAACATTGTTTGTAATTGTAATGACCTAAATGCCCATATATAAGAGAACAGTTGAATAAATTATAGCAGTGGTTCTCAAACATTTTAGTCTCTGGCCCCCTTTACACTCATAAATTATAAAGGACCCTAAAGATCTTTTGTTTAGTAGATTGCATCTATTCATACAATAGAGAAAACAGATCTATCATCTTAGAAATTAAAACTGAGAAAACATTTTAAGCATTTAAAATAACAATAGTGAATCCTCTGTACTTTAATATATAAATTATTTTAATGAAAAGAAACTATATTTTCCAAAACAAAAAATCCTAGTTAGAAGAGTGACATTGACATTTTTTACAAATTTCTTTAAAGTCAGAAAGACTTTATAGAAGACACTTGCATTCTCATATTTGCTTCTGCATTCAACCTGTTGGAATATGTTGTTTTATTTGAAGTATATGAAGAAAATCTTCCCTCACACAAATAAGCTATTGGAAAAGTAGGGAGTATTTTAATAGTCATTTAGGAGGCCTGTGGATATTTTCTTTGCTACTACATCAAAACTTGACAAGTGGTAATTTCTCAAAGGTTACTTGCAATGTAGACTATGAAACCATATCAGGGAACTTTTTGTACTCTGTCACATTAAAATCAGCTGGTCTATATTACACTTTAAATGGATATTTTACCCATACATGCTTTTGTAGTATCATGCATTGGTCATTTGAAAAAAAGCTGGTTCACTAAGTTATACAGATCTTCCAAATGTTGATATAGTTCATCATATAATAGTAAAAAAAAAAACACCCCACAATATGTTAATATCACCACCCAACTCTTCAGAAAAGTTTAGGAAGCTCTCAAGTTCATGATGATGAATACACATTTTCAAAATTCTTTTTTTTTTTTTGAGACAGAGTCTTGCTCTGTAGCCCCAGGCTAGAGTGCCACGGTGTCAGCCTAGCTCACAGCAACCTCAAACTCCTAGGCTTAAACAATCCTCATGCCTCAGCCTCCCAAGTAGCTGGAACTACAAGCATGCACCACGACACCCAGCTTATTTTTTCTATTTTTAGTAGAGACAGGGTCTCACTCTTACTCAGGCTGGTCTCAAACTCCTGAGCTCAAGCGATCCTCCCGCCTTGGCCTCCCAGAGTGCTAGGATTACAGGCATGAGCCACCACTCCCAGCCTTCAAAATTCTAATATTCATTCAAAAGTTTGAATTTTATCATTGGCAACAAATGCTGTTAGTTGTTTTCCTGGAAGTGAGAGGCTCACTTCCTTCATTTTCTAGATGTCTGTCAAATTCCCAAGTCTAAATAATCATAGTTTGTCTGTTGTTCTTTAAAGTAAAAATATTGTTCAAAAGTCGTGGTGTGTGTGTCTGTGTGTGTGTCTGTGTGTGTGTCTGTATGTGTATTTTCTAGCTTTGCTCAGTGAGAGAGCCTAGAAGCAATGGCACCACAGTAGCAATAAGCATACCTAGCACCTAGATCTTTATTTCTAAATACCATTTTCTACTAAATAGAACTAGGGCATTTAGAGGAAATGGGTAATTCCAGGGATGGGACTGGAAAAGTACAAGGTGAGCCTAGGATATAGTGCCAGAAAGTAAGAGAAATCTTAAAAAATAATGAAGAAATTTTAAAAGAACATAGAAGCCAACTAAATCTGAAATAATAATTTGTGCATCAATATAAATAATGATAGTAATGATTATGTAATTCACAGAATATAATGAAAATCAGTGAGTTAATTCTGATATAAATAAATTAATAAATGACTAAATGGAGAATAAAAAAGCTCTCCCATACAGTAGGAAGACCAAAAATGTATAAAGAATGATAATGATGAAATTAGAAAATTACCATTTGACAACCACTCTAGTAATAACTGTTTCAAGCAGGAATCACCAGTGAATATTAAAACTTATGAGCAATCTCAAATTATTTCCCCACAAGATATTTATTAATTACAAAGAAAAATAGTTACTTTACAGTGGAGAAACCTGGCAGATACCACTTTAAGCAAGTGAACAAAGCTGGTATCCCCAGTGATGAGACATACTGGCATCACATGACTCCTCATATGATGCACTGAGAAGGAGACATCAATTCTGTAGCATTACTACCAAAAATACATAACCTTAATTTAACCATGAAGAAACATAAGACAAACTCAAATTGAGGGATATTTTACAAAATAAATGACCTATATTCTTCAAAAATGTCAAGGTCATAAAAGACAAAAACTGAGAAGCATTTCCAGATTTAAGAAAATTAAAGAAATTTGAAACTAATTATAATCCTGCACTGGATCCTAGACCACAGCAAAAAACTTATTTTCTTCTTCCATAAAGAGTATTACTGGGACAATGGGCAAAATCTGAATAAGGTCATAGAGTAGATCACAGTTAACATATCAATGTTAAGTTTCTAATTTTGATCATTATGTTGTAATATTTGTATTCTCTCTTTGTATTGAGGAAATAAACAGAAAAAACATTTAGGGATAAATGGACTAGAAAATAATTACAATAGTCTCTTCATATTCTATATTTATCTCTCTATAGATATAGAAGAAAAATAGAGTAAGAGTAAGAGAGAGAATGATAAAGCAAGTATGGTTTGATACTGATGAAAGGTATATGGGATTTTTTTTGGGTACTAGTTTTGGAAACTTTCTTTAACTCTGAAATTATTTCACAATCAAAAATAAAAAAACCCATAACATATAACATTTTGAACTATTTCCTTCTAAATATTACATTTATATATTTTAAATAGTCTTTTTTACTTAACTCTATTTTTATTAATTTGATATTGAATCATGAGCAGTTTTCAATGTTATTTAAAAGTCTTTAAAAACAATTGTTAATGGATTCACAGTATTTGGGTGAAGATATTTTAATTTACTTAATTTAGTTAGGGTTTTCTCGACATTATGTTATAAACATACAATAAACATCTTTTTGCATATATCTTTGTCCACATAATTAGTTCCTTATGCTCAACTCCTAGAATGGGAATTGCTTTGCTCTTTTTTAAATAATTCAAGTGACCTAACAAGTTCCCAAATGTCCCCAATTTTCTTTTTAAGTTCATGCTGCTTTACTGACTTCTAGTCTGCTCTTAGGGCTTATCTGTTTGGTAACAGATTGTGAATTCTGGATTTGACTTTGGGCAGTGGGTGGTGATTGCAGAAAGGTGTGAGAGACCATGGCTGGCAGCAGCAGGCTGGGCTCAGTTCTGGGCTGGATCTGTTGAAGGAGAGTCTTATTTTTGGTGGGCCCTGAAAGTTAAGGGAAAAGTCCTAAAAAGTCACTGAGCAGGTGGGATGCAGGCTAGCTAGCTACAGCCTAATGAGTGTCAATTCAGCTTAACATTCCCTGAATGGCATCCTGTGGTGAGACTGGTTCCAGGGACACAGAGATGAATCAAACACTGACCCTGGCCCACAGGCTTACAATCTGGTAGGGGAGACATACAAGTAGATAGATATTGACACTGCAGTAATGAATAGTTATAAATTGGGGAGCACAAGGGTTAATGAGCACATGAAAGGGTTTTGTGCCTCCCTTTAAATAAGTTTTTAGACAGCATATACTTTTGTACACAAATACAACATTCATTCATTCCTCCTTCCTACCCAACCTTCCTTCTATTCATTCAGTTTACCTATAATTTTTTGAGCATATACCCTAGACCAAAGGCTGTGGCAGTGAAGTTGGAGGAGTAGAGAGAAATTTAAAAAGAAAGTAGAATTGATCAGGCTTCATGATCAATTGTCCAGGAAAGATATGGAGAGTTATGGGTGACTCCCAGATTTTTGGCTTGGAACCCTGGGTAGATATGATGGTACCATGCACTAAGCCAGGAAATGGATATTCTTTTGTTCTGAATTTTATTCTATTTTATTTATTTTTTTATTTTTTAAAAACAGGTCTCACTCTGTTACTCAGACTGGAGTGCAGTGGCACAATCATAGCTCACTGCAATCTCAAACTCCTGGGCTCAAGCAAGACTCCTGCCTCAGCCATGTGTGCCATCATACCTGGCTAATTTTCTTCTATTTTTTTGTAGAGATGGGGTCTTGCTATATTGTCCAGGCTGGCCTTAACACCCAGCCTCAAGCAACCCTCCTGCCTCCCAGGCATGAGCCACTATGCCCAACCTGGCCTGAATTTTAAAGAACAAATTTTAACGAGGAAAGAAGATTTTCCTAGGAGTGATAGACCTTAAACTGACTTGAAAAAAACCATTCTTAGAATATTGGCTTTCTACAAGATGTATATGGTACAAAAGTGAAAGTGAGAAAATCTACCAGGTTGGGAATAAAGAGATATTTTAGAGTCACTAGATAGTAGTGGAAATCAATGAAAAATTGAGAGTGGAGTGAACAAATCAATTGACAGCAGGCCCAGGTAGACTTAAAATGCAAAATATTTACAGTAGAAGAGAGGAAAACAGATGAGAGACATTTCAAGAGCAGAGAGCAAACTGGGTAGGAAGAGCCAAAACAATGGAATGAAATTGCAGAAAATGAAAGGATTTAAAGTGGACTATGATCAGGGAGCTGGTGGTGATGATAAAGGCAGCTTCTTTCAGCAAAAGAATTTGCATAAAGGGGTGAAAGTGTGAAGCAAGAGGAAACTGGCCCTGGGAACAAATGAATCATCTTCATCTAGTAGCTACACCCTGGGTTGCAAGATTATTCATAAACAAATGCAGATTTCCTGCAGTGGTAGTGATCTAGGATTGGAAAGTATAGTGCTAATGTTAGATTGCCAAACTGATCTAAATCGGTTAAAGAGCCCATTTCTCTAGGCTGAAAAATTTTAGCAACAAATTGCCCAAAAGTGTTTTGTTAATATTGCTGAAGGGAATCTCAGGGTCCATCTCTGGCTTTCCCTTAGGTTGGATATACTTCACATGTAAAATGGTGGTAGCATAGTACCTAATTCATAGAGTCATGAGGATGAATCAGAGTTTCCTTCTGAGCCCCACTTTCTCTTGTTATAAAAAGGGGAGAGTGATTTTTTTGTGTGTGTGACTCAGAAGTATGTGGCAAAAGCACACTTAGGATTGTACAGGAACAGCTTTCATGGATGAGAAGAGAGCTGCTAGGTTAGGTTATATTTTTCTCCAAGGTGGCTGCTCAATTATTATGTGAACGGTTCCTGGAGACCTTATGTAATTTTCTCATTATGATTTGTTAATATTAGGCCACAACCTGAGGTAAGGTGAGATTGCCTTATAATATTTTTTATACAGAAAAATATACTGGTTCTATGTTGGTATCTGTTGTGCAACAGAATGTCACAGAAGATCCAGTGTATGAGGCTCTACTCTTCAGTGGAGAGATGTCATATAAATCCATTAGTGAAATTTAGGGAAATTTCACCCAGACTAGTGATGATGAAGAATGATGCTTCCATCTTGTGATAGGAATACACTTACTTGTGCGCACGCACGCACACACACACACACACACAGATGGGTACAATCTTGAGCCTAAGAAAGACTGAGAGTTAGGCTGTTCAAAAATAGGACTAACATTTATTGAGTACCTGCTATCTCCAATCTTCACAACAACCAGTAAGGCAGGCAGGAGAACACTGAGATTCAAAAATGTTATATAACTTGTCCAGGGTTATAAAGCTATACATGACAGAACTGGAATTGGTAGTATTTGTATCTAACACCAAAGTCCCTGCTCATACTAGTATATCACTCTGTGAAAAAAAAAAAAAATACTGTATTTGAAAATTTGGGGGACTAGAGGATTTGGAAAATTTCTCTTTCCCTACTGCCCCTCTGACAGTCTTTTGTTTCTTTTGTTTTTGGTTCTGACGTTTGCACCCTAGAAGTTGAGTGAGATCAAATATGGGGCATCTGTAAAACAGAATGATTGCATAGCCCCACTATATAACAATTTCCTTCCTTCCAGTCTTACCTAGGATTTGGCAGGGATGGGGCGTGGAGAGGTGGGAGAGTAGAGGTGGGGGTGGAGGGAGGGTGTTAGTAAAAGATGGATGATTCTTTTCTTATCTTAAGTTGTTTATGAATTTCAGGACAACCCGTTGGCTATTTTCTTCTATGGCTCAGCATATTTTTTTTCCTATTAGGGGGAGGGTGTTAGGAGTCAAGGTTTTGGTATCTGTAGGAAATTTCTACAACGATCTGCACAGTAAATCCAAAAAAAGTTAAGGTCAAAGACAATTCCTTCAACTGTTTTGGGAGAGGAGTGTGTGTGTGTATGTGTGTGTGAAAAAGGTTTGCCCCGGGTCACTCTTCTTTCATCCAGACAGACGCGTAGAGGGGATTAGAAGGGATCTGTCTCCCACCCCCCAACCATGAGAGATGAAACGAAGAGATTCCCTTACACTCCTGTTCTTAGGTGCGGGGTCTGGCTGACAAGAACGTTCACGTACCTTTGGGAGAGAAGGAAAGGTGCTCGGGGTCTGACCGAGGGGGTGGGGAACGCCCAGGGTGGGTGGGAACTGAGGGGCTTCCGGCTCCTGGGAAGCGGAGTCTGGGGCCGGTCGGCTGCGCAGGGAGCGCGGGGCCCCCGCCACCCCCAGGCCACGCTCCCTCGCGTTCCCTGCCGCTCGTGCCCGGCGCGGCCGCCGCAGTCCCGGCGCCGTAGCCGGACGTGGGGTCCAGGGGGCGCTGTGGCCCAGCGGCGCGGGCGGCAGGAGAGGCCACCCGACGCTGGAGGCTTCGCCGAGGATCTCCGCCTGCAGCACCTCGGTCGTCCCGCCGCAGCCCTGCGCCCCCAGCCCTGCTCAGCGGCGCCCCTCCGGGATCCGCGTGGCTGCGGCGGCCCGGGAGCCGATGCGGCTAGGTGGGCGCTGGGCCTCAGCAGGAGCAGGAGCAGCAGCCGCAGCCGCAGCCGCAGCCGCAGCGACCACAGCTCCTACAGGAGTGGGAGGCTGCGCGGCGGCGCCTGGGGCCGCGCCGGTGCCCTCCGGAGGAGGCTTTCGGCTTAGGGACGACCCCCTCGGCCATGCTGAAGCGGAGACGGCCGCTGCTCGAGGTGAGTGTGGTGAGGTGCGGTCTAGGGCTCGCCTGCCTCCGGCCGCCTGTGGGGGCCCTGGCGGCAGCCCTCCAAACGGGCGGACACGGGGCGTCCTGCTGCTGCGGCCGCCTTCCCTACCCCCCGCGGTTCTGGGGCCTCAGCCCTTCCTCCCCGCATCCCCCTGGAGGCTGGAGGCCGTGGGGGACGAGTAGGCCCCGCGCCGCCGGGAAGCCCTCACCCCGGCCTGGGTTCCGGCGCGGCCCGGTGTGTGGAGCGGGGGACTGGCAGGGGAACGGGCGCCCTTCGGGTTTGGCCCGGGCCGAGCGTAGCCTCTTACCCTGGGCCCTGCACGTACATCCCGGAGGGAGGCAGAGGACGCCTGTTTGCAAACAGCGCTGGCTTCCCAGCGACTCATACTGAGTCCCGCAGAGTCCCGGGGGGGAGGGGAGGCAGGACAGGGTGAGAATTGGGGTGCAGAGAGTGCGGGGCCTTGAGAGCCCCTGGTACTCCTGGAGTGTCATTCACGGATCTGACTCGCTTGAGAACAACCTTTTGCGTCTTATTTGAGGTGAAATTTCATCACCTGACGGTAGCTCATCCTTGCTAATTACAGCTTGCCTCTAAGCGTGGTCTGCTTTGGAGAAAGCCCCATCTCAGCTTTGCTATGCTAAGTTTCCTAGATAAACACTCACAGTTATAAAAATATGTTTTACAAAGGTCTGTCGCACCGCCCCATAAGAGAGAAAATATTTTAATGCTTCAGTTCTCAGCACAAAAAATGTTACACTTAAATAGATCCAGAGAATGCTTGGCAAGAAGATTTTAAGTTGTGCTGACTATCCTAATAACAGGATGGAAATGGAATACATGCTAAATTTTATAAGTAAAATGATTTGTTCTGGTATTAATGTAAAAAAGGTTAGTTATTACAGTTTGATACCATAAATCAGATATTTCAGGGTTTATGATTTATGATAAGTGTGATTGCAGGTTATTCTTGTTTTCCTGTTATGTATGTGAAGGTTGTAGGATTTATAAGTACTTTTAAAACTTTTATGATCATGAAAAAGATAAATGTGCTTATTGTAGAAAATTTGGAAAATACAGAAAGGTGCTGTGCCGCTCTTAATAAATATTTAATAACGGGAGGGGGAGGAGAGGGAATCACCCATAATCTGACAGATAGTATATTTTGATAGTCATTCAAAGTTTAAAATGGGCTTGTACTGATGACGATTTTTATAATTATTACTTCTGTATATTAGATTCAAAATTAGCTGAGTGTTTAATTTTACCTTCAGTTATTTGTATAAGACCTATACAATGTACTAAATTACATTAGAATACAGTTGAATTCATCAATTAAAACAGAATAATATAAGTAACTACCTGAAACACCCCTGACTTAACCTCTTGTGCAGCCTCGGGAGCTTCTGAGGTCTAGGGAGGAAGTTTGGTATGGTAAACGTTTTTTGAAGACCCCTGTGTAGATCCTGTAGACTTGTGTTGCTTTTGTCAGATTTTGTTTAAATATTTCTAACTGTAAAAAATTGGCTTGATTAAAAATGTTTTTTAATAGATTAATTTAGAGTTTTAAAAGTCTAATTAAGGCCAGTGGCGTGTGCCTGTAGTCCCAGCCGCTCACAAGGCTGAGGCAGCAGGATCCCCTAAGCCAGATGAGTCCAGCCTGGGCAACATAGCAGGACTCTGTCTCTAAAGTGTATCCTTGAAGACCATCACCATTAGAATCAGTTGAGAGTGCTTAGTATATATAATGTTGTATATAAAATATGCAGATTACTGGTCCCCTGAATCAGAATTCTAGGGATGAAGATGATGTTCATTTTTGACAAGCTCCCTGATTCTAAGTCCTACTAAAGTTTGAGGCCCAGCACGATGGCTCACGCCTGTAATTCTAGCACCCTGGAAGGCCGAGGCAGGCAGATTGCTCAAGGTCAGGAGTTCGAAACCAGCCTGAGCTAGATCGAGACTCCGTCTCTACTATAAATAGAAAGAAATTAATTGGCCAACTAAAAATATATAGAAAAAATTAGCCGGGCATGGTGGCACATGCCTGTCGTCCCAGCTACTTGGGAGACTGAGGCAGAAAGATTGCTTGAGCCCAGGTGTTTGAGGTTGCTATGTGCTTGGTTGACCCCTGGGCACTCTAGCCTGGACACCATAGTAAGACTCTGACTCAAAAAAAAAAAAAAAAGTTTGAGAATCATTGATATAAGTTTAAAATAACTAACTTTGCAGGGCTGAGTGGAAGTGTCTGTTTCTAGCAAAGCTATCAGTCTTAAGTGGCAATACAGTCATTTCTCATATCAACAAATAATTCTGTTAAAATGTTAGAAGAAAAATGATATTTTTCAGGGACAGCTGATTGAATCAACAGACATTTATTGAGAGCCTATGGTGGTAGCTGTGGTGTTATAGAAAGATACCTGGCCACTTACATTGGCATTTTAGGGACCTCGGTGTTATTGTCTGTAAAATGCAGATTACTGTAGTTATACTTACTTGCAAAGCCTTTAGGATAATTGCATCTGAAAAAGCACTGTAATCTCTAAAAGATTTTTTTGTTTTGTTATTTTTTTAGAGATAGGGTCTTGCTTTTTGTACAGGCTGGAGTGCAGTCACACAATCATAGCTCACTGTAACCTCGAACTCCTGGACTTACGTGATCCTCCCGCTCGGCCTCCAATAGTGCTAGGATTACAGGCCCAAACCACCGTACCCAGCCTATACAAAATTTTTTGTAAAATTTTCACCATTAATATAAAGTGCCAGGTCCTGTCTTAGGTATTCTGGGAAACACAAAAATGACCAAGGTCTCCGCTAGCAATTAGCTAACTGTGGAAGCAGGACAAGTTTAGTTAACTGTTACAAGGTAGGGTCACACAAGTGTTGTAATTGAGTGAGATGTGCTAGATCTCTGTTTAAGGCTTCTATGTCTCATCTTGCCCTTTATAGAACATTGAAATAATTTATATATATATATATTTTTCCTTTTTCTTCCAATTCCTGATTCAATGTTTTCTTTAGAGAAATACTTGTATATGTTGCCTAGTAAGTGATAGTTTTATATTAACTCTTTTAGAAAGACAAGATGAGTAGAGATGATCTTATTCCTTCTTCTGTTGCTAAGCTACCACTGTTCGTTCCATTCAGTAAACTTTTATTTGGTACTTGTTATGTGCTGGCCACAGACTGGTTGCAAGGCACAAAGCTTGTTTAAAGATAATTGCCTAGATTTTAACTTAAGTTCTTATGTTCCTAAAGGGGTGGTATATGTGTGTGTGTTTTATAGTTGTTAATTGCATGATGTGGTGCAGGGTATGGAGTCAGATGTGGGCAGGGATCCTTACTACACCTCTTAGAGCCTCCATATGACATTTAGATTCTAAGTTTCTTCTTATGTATTGCTGGGGTAACAGTACTCCTCCCAGGAAAGTAAAACAGGTTCTATGAGATAAAAATAATAAAAAATAATTAGTTCAGTGTCTGTCATATCAAAGTTACTCAGTACCTTCATTTTCATTCCTCCTTTTGATGAACACAAAAACCAGGCATTAGAATTTCTGTGTGATGTAAAACTTGTAGCTTTATAATTTTTTTTTTAGAGAATAAGTCTACTTTTGGAATTCTTTGACATTTTTGATAGAAAACAATTTTGATCCTAACTTAGTACACATATTTTCCATTTCATTTTTAGCTATAAGTTAGTATTCCCTGTGTATAGTATACACTTGGGAATATTCATTTTCAGAGTTTTACATTGATCTTTAATTTTACTTATGTGTACCTGATCTGCATTATATACAGCAACATTCTTAGTACAGTTGGACCTCTGTATCTGTGGGTTCCACCAACCACCTGGAAAACATCCAGGAAAAACTCACAAAAAATAACAATACAGCAATCAAAATAATACAAATAAAGAACAGTACAGTATAATAGCTGATCTACATAGCATTTACATTGTATTAGCTATTATAAGTAAGCTGGAGATAATTTAAAACTGTGGTCCCCAATCCCCACCTGCAGACCAGGAGCAAAGCTTCCTATGTATTTACTGCTGCTCCCCATTGCCACATCTCTGCATAAACTCCGCCTTCTGTCAGATCAGGCTGATCTGAGGTGGAGCTGAGGCAGTGATGCTAGTGCTGGGGAGTGGCTGCAAATACAGATTATCATTAGTAGAGAGGTTTGACTACACAATAAATGTAATGCCCCTGAATCATCCCAACTCCCCCCCCCCAGTCCATGGAAAAATTGTCTTCCGTGAAACCGACTCCTGGTGCCAAAAAGGTTGGGGACTGCTGATTTAAAGTATATGGATGTGCATAGGTTACATGCAAATACTATGCTATTTTATGTAAGGGACTTGACTATATACAGATTTTGATATTGGAGGGGGTTCCTGGAACCCATCTATAATAACCCATCTATATGGAAAACATATAGTTGCAGGTACTGAATAGAAATAGTTCATATATTTAGTTTTCAAAAAATCATATCAATTTATTAAACTTAATTTAAGAACTGTTTTCAGAACAGACTTTTCCTTATAAACTATAGTATGTTAGAACTGGATTTTATAACTTGTCAGATATGGGTTCCAGTCTTATAACCTATATGACCTTGGACAAGTTTCTTACCCCCTTAGCCTCAATTTATTCTCTATAAAATGAAGCTGATAATACCCATTTTACAGGATTATTGTGAATATTAAATGATGTGTGTAAATCAGAGCTATAGTTCAGTCCCATAAATCTGGACTCTGGAAGTGGAAAATATATTTCTCTGTTTGAATTTTGAAAGAGCTTGAAAGATCATTATTTATATAGTTTACTACTAAGAAATAAAATCAGCATGATCGATTTTGAAGTATTAGAGATTGCTAAATTAAGGAGGACCAAGGTGTCCACATTAGAATTAATATTTTAATTGTATAGTTAGTAGAATGCCTTATACTTTATAATAGTAAATTTTATTTAAAAAATAATTTGAAAAACGCTATTTGTACAGGTTAAGCATCCTAATCTGAAAATTAAAATGCTCCAGAATCCAAAACGTTTTGACTGCTATCATGATGCCATAAGTGGAAAATTCTACATCTGACCTCATGTCACAGTCAAAACACAAACTTTGTTTCATGCACAAAATTATTAAAAATATTGTATTTTTACCTTCAGACCATGTGTATGAGGTGTATATGAAACATAAATGAATTTTGTATTTAGAATTGGGTCTTATTCTCAAGATATCTCATTATCTATTATGAGATATCTATATATCATATCTATTATACTTATTACATTACGTATATGCAAATATTCCAAAATCTGGAAAAAATCTGAAATCTGAAACACTTCTTGGTCCCAAGCATTTTGGATAAGGGATATTCAACCTATGTAATATTTCCTATTTTACACATTAAGTAGTACTTAAATTTTTCTTTTTCTTTTTTTAATTTCCATACCTTTGGGGGGTACAAGTGTTTTTTGTTATATGGATGAATTGTATTATATAATGCTGAAGTGTCTGAGCCTTTAGTGTACCTGTCACCTAAATTTTTCTTTTAAGTTATTGTAAATGGTTCATTTACAAAAATGAACTGTTGGAAAAACTCAAACAGTATGTAGTGTTTTGTATTTATACTTTTATTTATTTATTTTTTTTTTTGAGACAGAGTCTCACTCTGTTGCCCGGGCTAGAGTGAGTGCCGTGGCGTCAGCCTCGCTCACAGCAACCTCAAACTCCTGGGCTCGAGCAATCCTCCTGCCTCAGCCTCCCGAGTAGC
>CAUYPO010059015.1:0-24812 GCA_963574435.1 Cheirogaleus major | reverse complement strand
TGAAATTATTAATTACATTAACAAGGGCCTCTGTTTTCACCATGGAAAGTTGATCTCAGTGTGGAATGCTATACAGCAACAGCTACAAGGAACAGTTGTTTTAGAAATTACCCTTTCGTTAGGAAAAAGAAAAAGAAAAAGGGTACTCAGGACATACCCAGGGAGGAGACAACCCCAACTTTTGTATTGAAGCTTCAATGCCCTAAATCAACCCTGTCTCAAAAAAAAAAAAAGGTTATGATTTGTGCAAGTTATTGAGAATTATCTCTAGAATAAGATATTTCTTGGAAAGAAATTATACAATGTCAGCAAATGGCAGCTGCGTTCTGGTATCAAACAGTTCAGGCTATGTGGGAAGAGAAACTGGGTAGGTCCAATCCGACAGCGTCACTTTGGGATCTGAACATTGAGGAGCTGCCTGCACTGGGCAGATAAATGAGTTAATTACCATTTATCTCAGTCACCTTGACGTGTGTAACCACAGCAAGGGATTTTTTAGCAACCTGAGTTTAAGTTATATTTAGCCTCAGGTAGAGAATAAATGATTTGCATACATTCTTAAAATAATCAGCCACTGTTTGAAATGAAAAAAAATTTTTTTTGAGACAGTCTCACTTTGTTGCCCAGGCTAGAGTGCTGTGGCATCAGCCTAGCTCACAGCAACCTCAAACTCCTGGGCTCAAGCGATCCTCCTGCCTCAGCCTCCCGAGTAGCTGGGACTACAGGCACGTGCCACCATGCCCAGCTAATTTTTTCTATACATTTTTAGATGTCCAGCTAATTTCTTTCTATATTAGTAGAGACGGGGTCTCGCTCTTGCTCAGGCTAGTCTCGAACTCCTGAGCTCAAATGATCCTCCCATATTGGCCTCCCAGAGTGCTAGGATTATAGGGCATGAGCCATCCGTGCCTGGCCCCATCAAACATTTTAATAGCAGAAGTTTAGGTTTTGAATTTTAGAAGACTCTTCCACTGAAAGCTTTGTGGCTTTATTTTTATTGCAAATACTGCTGCTTCTTGAAAAGCAACAGGAAAGATGAGACACAATAGGATAATTCCTAATTTGGATTAATTTTAATGTTCCCTCTATTTGCCTTGAGCTGAGGGCGATTTTCAGCTGAAACTAACTGGGGACTGTGTAGCTGTCCAACTCAGGTTTAGAGAGCTGGAGTCATGTACTGTCCTTTAGCCCATCTACCATATGCTTCTTCAGGACCCAGTCCCCACTCCTGACTAGAGATTTCTAGTGGAAAGGGTGTTACTGCCCAATAGTTACCATGAAATGGATCTTTTATTTCACTCCTTCTATATCTGGCAGCCCTCATTTCATTATCATGGCACTCTGTTTTATATCCCATCAGTAGGGCAAGGTGAAAGTTTTATGGAAAAAAAAAAAAGGACCTAGGCTGAGTATGAAAGTTGGTAAGTGCTGATCCTTCTTCTGCTTAAAACAGTTTAATAGCTGTCATATTATTTCCTCTAATAGTGGTTTGAATATTAAAGTTTTTGACATTTCACTTAAAGGAATTTAAAAGATTCAAAGCACTCTTATTAGTCTTTAATAAAATCCACAATATCTATGACAACATCCATGGTTTTTGTTCTGTTTACTTCCAACCTTTATCATTGGGTTACCGTTGAACACACTTCTTTTTTTGTTTGTGGCAAATGTTTCCCATTTGTTCTAGAAAACATGGGATCATTCTTTGATGCTGGCTTGAATTGGCTTGGCTTTGACCTGATATTATGCTTCTCACTCCACCCCTAGGCCGAGCGTGGTGGCTCACGCCTGTAATCCTAGCACTCTGGGAGGCCGAGGCGGGTGGATCTCTCAAGGTCAGGAGTTCAAAAGCAGCCTGAGCAAGAGCGAGACCCCGTCTCTACTAAAAATAGAAAGAAATTAATTGGCCAACTAGAAATATATAGAAAAAATTAGCTGGGCATGGTGGCGCATGCCTGTAGTCCCAGGTACTCGGGAGGCTGAGGCAGGAGGATCGCTTGAGCCCAGGAGTTTGAGGTTGCTGTTAGCTAGGCTGACGCCACGGCACTCTAGCCCGGGCAACAGAGTGAGACTCTGTCTCCAAAAAAATAAATAAATAAATAAATAAAAACCCACCTGTGTGTTGCATGACCCATTTTTATTTCACTGTGATAGATATTGTGGAAACAGTATGTATGCTGAATTGCAGGAAAAAAATCTTGTATACATTGATATAAAATTGGGTGGCACATCTGGGAACCAACTACCAGTGGGCTATAGCACATGGTTTAAGAACCGTTGTCTTACAGGGCGAAGTCCCAAGAGTCCTCTGTGATTTTGCCCCTCCCTGTATCTCTAATTAAGCTTTCCTTATCTCACACTTAAATATTTCAGTGCTAATTTAATTGCACATACTTGTACAGGATGTGTCATTTCTTAGCTCTTTGGCTTTGCTTATGCTATTTATTCTGTCTGGAATGTTTCTCCTTTCCCTCTGGCTGCCTCCTACTCACCCTTTGTGACTTAGTTCAGATATCCTCCTCCTTTGGGTGGATTGATTCTCTTTATGTGTGTGTATGTTTATTTACACTGCACATTCTCAAGATTCTCTCCTATGAATTTGGAAGGTAGAATGTTTTAATTGCTTTTCTATGTGCAAATTGATACAAGGTCAGTTTTTTGTTGAATAGGACATTGTATTTAAGCCACTCAACTTGATTATTTCAAGCACAATGGTAGGAGTTAGAAGAGGCTGGTAATGATTCTGTAGGAAGTGATTTAATGAAAAAGAATTTGGGGGGGTGCTATAGAAAACCTATAATAAGGCAGATTTCTGAATCTAAGGTTATAACATTGGAGAGATGATTAACATAAAATACCTCTTTGGGGAACTTTTTGAAAGAATTGCCTCTTTGAGAAGGAATCAGGGCAGGAGATTTAAAACAATCCCATCTAAAAACAGAGCGAAGTTAGCTTTTGTGAGTTCTTCAAGGGAGCCAATCAGGAGACAAGGTGCCCGCAACCACTTTTCTCTCTTGATTTGTGGTTACTATGGCAATAGGAAAAGAGCCTGGGACATTTCTCTGCTACCTCTTTTAATAAACTTTTTGCTTTTGAAATATGCCAAAAGCTATTCTTCTTGTCTTTACTGGCTTATAGTGTTTCTCGGCATAGTGGCCCTCGTTTTGGTGTTTGATTATACAGTGGATATGGTCAAAGTAGTAAACACCTTTAGCTTCCTTGGCTGATGTTATTTTCTTTGGCTATAGAACCTAAAAATATACAATCTAATTGGGTATTTGCTGTTAATATCAGAACCAACTATGAATCACTTCTTGTTCTTTATGAACAGTCATAAATTAGAATACTGGCTATTTTACAAGTAGCTAAATATGAAATTAGACATATCTTGGAGATTTTCTACCCTCCAGAGTCCTCTCTTAAGAATCTCCACTGTGATCCTCTTGGGTTTCTCTTGACTCAAGGCTGAAGTCTCAAGAGGAAAGAGGCTTAGTTTGTATTGTTGTTAGCTTACTAAGTAGGTCAGTAAGTATTAAAATTGGTAAATACCCACAGTATCAGGGTAAGTTCATCAGACATATTTTAGCCATAAGATAATGTTCCAGAAGCTCAAAGTTAAAACACTGTTTGCTTTATAAAAGAAAACAGAAAAAAAGAGAGATGATATGTGAATATAGCTAATATGAAGAAATCTTTTCATTATTTGGTTAAAGAATGATGGGTAATACTAGAATGATCAACATGAGTTTCTAACCAAGTCCCTAAATTTAAAGTTAGAAGCTTTAAGAATCAATTACTGTGGTGATCCTAACTGAATGTTAATGCTCTTAGGTTGATGAATGTGGAACTTTTATTTTTATCCATTATTTTCAAATTGGATCAATGTCCTTCTTATCCATTAGACCTAAAAACAGCCTTGCTTAGGCCAGCAGGTACAGACTTTCTTATTAAAAGGTGGACGTTTTTCCTAGAGTGGCATTTTCTGTTGAGTAAAGACTTTTTCAGCAATGTGGTTGTTCAGTTAGCTCCAAGGTAATTGATGTGAAAGTAGACAGTTCTTATACCTTTTAATCACCACTGTCTTTACGCTTATCAAATGGATAACACTGCTCTTGAAACTGGAAGGTCCCAGTCCTGGGATAATCTGAGAATTGAGACCTTTGATTAATAGATATTGGCAGTTGTATTACACACCAGCCTGGGTGATGCCTAGGATCAAGCTGTCTCTTCCTATATTCTATTCTGAAGCAAACAGTGTAAGGTATGGAACGTAATGAAAAGTGACTCTTGCCCCAGACCTGGGTTGAAATCTCAGCTCAACCTAGCACTGCATGATTTTTGGATAAATCAATTACTTCATCCCTTTGAGCCCGTGTTTTCTCTAATGAATGCTGGGAAAAGTAATGCCTGTTGTGTAGGATTTTTGTGAAAATGGGATGTGATAGCCTCTGTAAGATATTAAGCATGGTATAGATATTATAAAGATAAATTCTTGGAAATCAGACCTTCAGAGGGTCCTTTAAAAATATTTTCCTGAATATATAACTTCAATATCAAGTTTTTAAAAAGCTTTCAAATATCAGACTTGTAATAAATAGTTAATATTTTAAAACTAAGTTCACAGAAAATTTTCTTTTTGTTGTTTCCCACATTTTTGTAAGTATTGATTAGATCATAGATGGTTAACAAACCTTGGGAAGATCATTATTTTTCTTCTTTAGGCTTAGTTTCTTCACTTATCTAAAATCAGGGGTGGAAAGTTAGACTAAATAGTCTTTAAAGTTCCTTCCAGTTTTTATAGTCAATGATATTTTGATTTATTGAATGTGAAAAAATGCCTTTAATAAAGTTTTACATTCCAAGTTATTGACAGAATCTGATCAATACCTTATGCTTTCATGATTTTTACTCTTTGAAGCAAATACTATTAAATATTAAACCCTTACAGAGGGACTTGACTTTTTATGGAATAAATGAAAATTGATTTACAGGTGAGCTTTGGTAATTATTTGGTATTAGTTGCTGAATCCAGGTGTAATCCTTAAACTCTATTCTTTGCCCATCCCCTTCTGATGTGTGCTGATGTAAGTATTTTTTATTAAGCATGTGCAAGAATATCTCTGGGTGCAGAGAGTTTGCTGTAGTGGAAAGAAAATCAAGTTGCTTAGAATCAGACAGTATTAACTTCTAGTTCTAATTTTGCCATCAATTAGCCCCTATTCCCTTATACCTTGGACAAGTTACTGCTTTAACAAATCAAGTTTTCCTGATCCCTGGTTTCCTCATCTGTAAAATGGAGTGATACCTATCTCTAAAGGGTTATTGTGAGAGTTTATTATGTCAGCTCTCTAACATGTAACAGGAGCTTGATAAATGGCAACTACTTTCATTATATTATACAAACATTTATTCAGCATCTTTTTTGTACTTGGCACTCTATGATGTGAAGTGTTGGGGCAACAAAATATGTGTGTGTGTGGAGTGTCAGTGATATATTGCTCCCGTATTGGCTGTGGTAAGCTTTGGAATAAAGGCACAACTTGGAAATGTGGCATTTTCATTGTTACCAGAAAGCTGCTCAATTTTTTATTCCATTTGGTTCCTCTGATTTTGTATTCTTTAAATGCCTTTACTAATTAATCTCAATATTCCTTACGTTATAGGTGAAATGTAACTAGTAAGTGGCAGATGCTCGAGAGCTGGAGAGGAACCCGGGTTTATCTGATTTCAAGCAAAGCTGTCTTTGTCTGTATGACAATTGGGGTGTTCACAGAATTTATCCAACAAACCAGCACACTTTGAGAGTGAAAGTTATGCTGGGACAATAAGTGTAAACCAGGACTATCTCAGGCAAATGAGGATATTTGGCCATCCTAACTATAGCTAGGATGAACAAGTTTATGAGCTCGGGTCTAAGACTTCTGGAATGTTTTGGGTGAACTCAAATACCCATTTCCAGGTTTTTTTGCATGATTGTTGATTTTGCCATAGTAAAGTAATTGACCTTAGATCTGAAAAAGTATTTATTGAATACTATAGTCTGATGGTTATTAAGTACTAGCCTTAATACATATGTGATCCTCCCGCCTCAGCCTCCCAGGTAGCTGGGACTGCAGGTGCACGCCACCATGCCCAGCTCATCTTTTCTGTTTTGACTAGAGGGTGGTCTCACTCTTGCTCAGGCTGGTCTTGAACTCCTGAGCTCAAGAGTGATCATCCTGCTGTGGCCTCTCAGAGTGCTGGGATTACAGGCACGAGCCATTGTGCCTGGCCTAAAACTAGCAAGCTTTTAAAAGAGGGTGTGAAAGGGTAAATGAAATAAGCTTTTAAATTCTTAGTCAAGTCAAACAAACTTTGTAAACAAAGTCCAAAATGAAAATCATGACATTCTAATGTTTTTTCTTTGGGAAGGCAGAGATGTGGATGACACTGAAAATCAGATGTGTTTTTAATCAGCTCTTTTATTGCCAGTATCTATCAATCTATCACACATCTTTCTTCTTCCTTTTGCCTTATTCTCTAGGTCTCCTGTGATTTTACTTTAGGGAAGTACAAAAGTGTCCTCATGTGATAAAAGTTGGGGTGATCAAAGTTTTTATAATAGAGGCATCATAGTCTTTTGGAAAGAATGTGGGTTTTGGTAGCAGACAAACCAAAGTTTGAGGGGCTCTCCCCTCCTTTGTTGTGTGTCCTTGTGCAAATCACTTAAACTCTGAGCCTCAGTTTCCTTACACTGTAGTGTGAGGATTAGAGAACACATTTAAAGTGCCAAATAAATAGTAGGTTCTTAAGCAATGATGGCAAGTATGATTATATAACATAGACCAAAAACTGTTACATTGATGAAATTATAGCCACAATCTTGTTTTGTACTCCAACTTTCACAGTTCCCTTTAGTGGGTTTTCATTTAAACATTCTCTCTCTCCCTCTTGATTCTGTTCACTGTATCCTGAGAAATTAGTGGTTGGCAGCAGAAACCTCCTTTCCATAGTACAGAAAGCGGGCCCTCTCCCAAGGTTTCAGTAAGCTGTCTAGGACCATCCCTAACCTCCAAGGGTGTACCCCCTTCCCCAACTAACATTCAAGTTGCCTGTGTGAAGGAGTGATTTGTTGCGGCCTCTAACTGCTTCTTCTCTTCCTTCCTTTTTGTCATCCTGCAGTGTTCTGTGCCAAGGTCTTTGTGGCTAGGCTGCGCCAACCTGGTAGAGAGCATGTGCGCACTGAGTTGCCTGCAGAGCATGCCCAGTGTCAGATGTCTCCAGGTGCCTCTCTTCTTTCTTGTTGTAAATGTGTTTTACGTATGCCATGAACATTTGTTGAAACTTGCAGTAGTGTGTTTAATCCAATGTTAAGTCTGCTAAATGTTCTGTGTAACCCTCTGCTTTCCTCCAGCCTGGGTGCCTGACATGGAGGAGTTAGTACCAAGAGGGGCCCTTCTGAGCAAATGGGTCTTTGGCTGGGCCCTGTCCTGCTCCCCTTTTCTGCTCCTGCTTTTTATTCTTTCCCCCTCACCTTGAGGTTGTGATTCTCATGTTTAATAGTTCTGCATGTGAAAAAAAAAAAAAAAAAGCCCTGACATTTTCCATTTGGCTATTTTAATAGTTCTTTGTTGAGTTGGGAGGGTTTCATAATTAAAGTGGTGATTTTCTATTTTGAAACTCATCCTTTTGGCTTGCTTTCTCTCCCCCCTTCAAAAAAGAAGGGGGGAGGGAATCACTACTGGTATAAAGCCTCAAATTGAAGTTTATAAAGATCACAGCTTTAAGCTGCCTGTAACTTGTCAGTTTGGGCCACCTCCCAAAGGCCAGATCTGACACCTGTCTTCAGGGTCCACCCAGTTTTCCAGGCCGAGGCCGGCAGAGAATTCCACAGATAAAAGTAAACTTTTTGGGGGGTGGGTGGGAAGGGATTGCTCAGGATAAAATTGTTAGCAGGAGTGCAGTTGGTGACCCTCTCTTGTTGGGATGGCTTCTAAGAGAGCCAAGGCAGAAAACATTGTGGCTTGATTTGTGAAGCTCTATTTAGACAAAGCTTGTGTTTAATTAAGCATGGTTTTAGTAGCAATATTCTGTTTCATCACTGCATATTCCAGATAGTTTGATATGTCTTTAAAAAGCAATATTAAATTCCTGGCATCCTGTTGAGACTTCTCTGTATCAGGAAAACAGTGTAAAATTAGGAAATGAGTTAGAGGGATATTATTGATGGCCTGGGTGACTTTACTGTTCTCAAGGTTATCTTTCTATTCATGTTTATAGTCTTTAAGCGGAACTGGAAAGCCAGGAAGGAGGAAAATTTTTTTCCATATTTGGGTCGGGCATTTTATTATTGGCAAACATTCTTAGTAGTATTGGTGTGGTTATTGATTCAAATTGCTTTCTTTAGAAAATTGTAGTGGAATCTCACTAACACAATTAACTGGAGAGTGAATTCAATATTAAGCCCAGTTGTGTGTAGATTTTTATATATAAAGGTGGGTTACAAGTCCTATGATACAGAAATTGTGTGTTTCAATGAGACACCAGTGTATTGAATGTATGTTTATCTTTGGAAAAGATTGCTTCGCTGCATGCAATGTAACTTTAACAGAAATGTTCTTGAAATGGCAGACATTATTGCATGTGCTCTCCTTGGTGTTATATAATGGATATTTGCATTATGATAATAGTGTACATCTTTGTCTCTGTTTTTCTGGGGGGAAAAAAAGAAGAATATTATAGTTGCTTTTTAGTAGGCTAACCCAGTTTTTTCCAGAACTAGAAATTTAAGTAGGCGAAGAATTGTAGTTAATGAGGTCCTAAAGTGCAGGTTCTTTTTAATGCATTTGGTTAAAAGTAATTGACCAACGGAAGACATCATTCAATATATTTTAGTAATAGTATTGTGAGTTCTCTGCAGGTGGGATGGCTAGGAGGAAGTGTGGGTTCTTACTCTGTTCAAAATGGAAATCCAAATTTGTTAAAAGTTCTTTGACTCATCTCTCTCAGTGAAAGTCACTTAGAGGAAAAAATGGAAACTTTGCCCTTGATTGGACCTTATTTCAGTGAGTGGAGCAATATTATCTTTAGAGGTATGTAGGGTATTTTGTTCACTTAGGTTTTAAGTTTTGCTAGTATATAACTGAAGGTAGGCAGCACAGTAAAGTGAAATAAAATGAAGTACTCAGCTGATTGGAATTAGTAAATCATTACTCTATTTTTTCCCATATGTGAATGGAAAGTTAACATGTGTTAATGAACCTGGAAGACTTCCTTTCTCTTCACTTACTTGTTTTAATTATTATTTTAACACCTGTGTTCTCCCCTCTACCTCTAACAGTGCTAAAAGTTAGTCCCTTAATTTGGGTTTAAGCTTTCAAAGAATGCATGTTGCTTATATGCTACACCTTTGATTTATCAGGAAGATGACTCTTGCTTGACATTTCACACCTCTCAGCAAGCCATTTTAAGCAGGGCCTGAGAGGAGAAGGAACAGGCTACCTGAAGAAGACAGAGTCTAGTTAACTTTGCTTGGGCTCTGGAGTTCCATAAAATGATCCTGCTTAAAATTGTCACACTGGTCCCACTGATGGTTGCAACTTTAGCCAATTGACCTGTCTACATGGCTGAATTAGTGTATCTTTTTGAAAAAGCAAGGAGTGAAGATAGTAGTTGCCGTTAGGCATGATTTAGCCCTCCTGTTTCTGAGAAGGGAAAAGGGATATCAGAAACTTAAAAATTGCTCACTACCAACTATACCTGGTCCTTCACATACAAAAGCTTTGTGACAACCCTGTGAGGTAGTTGCTATTATCTACAATTTTCTGGTGTGGAAACTGAGTCTGAGGTGATGTGTGTTATTTGACTTAAGCTAATATTTTTAGAACTGTGAAGTGGTGGAATTAGTATATGAACCCCACGTTTGCCTGATTCCCAAACTGGTTTTCCTTCCTCTTCACTGGAATGCTGCTTAGAGTTTTCTATCTTATTTTTATTTGTGGAAGCTTTAGTATTGATATCTGGTGTTTGTTTTGTTTGATCATTATTTATTTGAAAATGAAGGAAAACCTTCAAATTTTGTAGGGAAAAAATTGGCATTGTTTGATAAAATGATCCCTCCTGAATCTTAAAGCTAGTGAAGTTCCCAAATGGACTCCTGCAAACTTAATTCTATGAATATTTACTGAGCAATCGGTATGTTTCAGGGCCTCTACTGGTGCTGGGCATATAAAGATGAACTTGTTCACTGCTCTCAAGGAGTGCTTTGTAGTAAGCAGACCCTGTGAATGAAAATCTAGACTGAGGCTGGGCGTGGTGGCTCACACCTGTAATCCTACCACTCTGGGAGGCCAAGGTGGGAGGATTGCTTGAGCTCAGGAGTCTGAGACTAGCCCGAGCAAGAATGAGACCTGTCTCTACTAAAAATAGAAAAATTAGCCGAGTGTGGTGGTGCCTGCCTATAGTCCCAGCTACTCAGGAGTCTGGGGCAGGAGGATTGCTTGAGCCCAGGTCTTTGAGGTTGCAGTGAGCTATGATGACACCACTGCACTCTACTTAGGGCAATAGAGTGAGATTCTGTCTCCAAAAAAAAACCAAAACAAAACTAGACTGAACCGCAAACAAAGGCCAAGAGAGGGGTGTGTGTGTGTGTGTGTGTGTGTGTGTATTAAAAGTCTGAAGTTAGACAAACCTATGTGTGCTTTCAAAACAGTGTGAACCAGTTTGAACCAAGACTAACCCTCTACATATTTTAGAACAGTTGAACTGGAATATCTGGATATCTCTGAACCATGCTGTACTGAATCAGTATTTCACTTGTCTTAGATACCCAGATTTGACCAATTGATTGTTACATCAGATAATCAGGAGTTCAGACCAAGCACAGTATTGATTTGCCAAGGCTCCTATGGCATGAGAATAATACTGATGTTTGTTAATAATACTATGTTTCATTTATTTCCCATGTAATTTTTCTTGGGCACTACATGTTGGGTTATCTCATTTGATCTTTTATGGATAAGTTATCTATCTTGCCTTTTTTTGTATATGAAGTTAGAGAATTGACTTGACTTGCCTAAGGTTACACATTTATTTAAATGGCAGAACTGGGTTATGAACCCAGATCTGGATAACTGCAAAGCCAGCGCTCTGGTCACCAGATTTAGTGACAACTGCCATTTTGACTTGGCAACTGCCATTTTTAGGTTGAAACAAATTCCCCTTAGCTAACACAACCAGAGTGATGTAGTATACTGACAAGTTTCTTGGGAATGCAATTCACAGATTCTTAGCTGGGGAGGGTGTTAGTGATAATCATTTTTCAGGAGTAGGACTGATTACTAGAAATGACAGTGAGGATTATGTGAATCAAGTTTTAGTGCCTCCTTCCAAGCTCGGTGTGTATAGTGCTGGGTAATAATTAATGCAACTTCTTCAAAGCTGACTTTCTTGTTTCTTTTCATACTTTCAGTATGATCTGAGTGATCTGAGAACTTATAGCTATTGACATAAGAGGATATTTTTTAGAGAAGGAAGATAGATTCATAGAAAGAACCCTGGCTTTGGAGCAAACCTCAGTTCTAGTCCTACTGTGACACTGGGCAAGTTACATTACTTTCCTGAACCTTAGTTTCCTCATCTTTAAAAATGAAGGCAGTTGTATCTATCTTACAGGATTTTTGTGAAGTACAGGAAGAAAATACCTCTTACTGATTCCTACTGTTGGGGGTGACAAAAATCTGTTTCTTTCTTTTGCTTGCTCTTGGTTCTCTATTCAAGAAGAGGGAATTCTAGTCTCATAGCCTTAGGTTCCAGGATAGGGTAAAGATAAGCTAAAAGACTATGTATAAGTCAAGGCCCCTACGGTTGGTGTTCTCCTTTTGTTCAGGGCTTGTCTCCTTAGATCAGACATGGCTGTTCCAGCTCATTACCTTTGTCTCTTTTCTAATGAGCACTGGGGAGTTGTCATTTCTTGTTGATTATCCTATGGCATTCTGGTCCAGTAATGTGAAGGCTTGGAGTGACCTTTTGTGTTGCTTGATGATAGAATCTATAATATATTATGAATATTAAAAAACACATTCTTTATAAGAAAATTTATAAAATGTAGTTACTGAAAAAAATTGATTCATAACTTCACCACCCATCACCACTCAGAACATTTATTGCTATTAAATATTTTAGGGTCTCATTTCCTTCTGCCTGTTGGGTAGGGAGAAATCCATCAAATTTTGCACATTCTCTTTGTTATTATGGTGATGATGATGTTTATAACAGTGGTGTTTTCATGCCCTGTGGAACCCCAGTTTGACCTTGGAATCACTAGAGGGATAAAAGAGGACCTAGCATAGTATCCCCCCCCCTTCTACTTCCGTCTCACCTAGAATCATACTCTATTTGTTTTACACAGTGGAACTCTTAGGAAGATTTTATTTTAAAAACTTTCTACTAATGGAAATTTTCCAAACATACACAAAAATAAAGAGAATCATTCAACTTAATCTTGAAACTTCAACTTTTCTTCAACTTTATTTTTTCTGGGGCATTTTAAAGCAAATCTAAGATGAATTAATAAGAAAAAGGTTTACAAACCACTGTTTTATGTTAGCATTTAAAAAATTTTAAAGTTCAAAACATTAAAAATAATACAGCTGATACCAGAGGTTCTAGAAAGACATATAAAGTTTCCTTTGAACCTAGGCCTCACTCCCAAACTGTCACTTACCAACTGCTCATTGTCCTTTTAGACTAAAGCTTAAGAAAGTAGAAATAGAACCATACTATTTGTGTATTATTTTTCAGTTAATGATTTTTCAGTTAATAATATACACTGACCATCTTTCCATATCAGCATATAAAAACCAAGTAGAACTCTACTCTTTTTTATAGCTGCAATAATATTCCAACATATGCCTTTATCATTTTTTTTATTAAAAAAAAATAGCCTGTTTCCCTTTGAAAGACCTTTACACCACAGTTTTTTGGGGTTGTTTTTGGTATCATAAGCACTTCAGTAATTTCATTGCACGTTTATCTTTAGGCTTTCATGATTATGTCTGCAGAATAAATTCCTAGAAGTGCAGTTGCTTGGTCAAAGAATATCGGTGTTTTATTATTACACTTGATCTTAGCCAAAAGGCCGAGAAGCAATATGGTGTTTTATTATTAATTAATTAAATTATCTGTAAACAGCAAAGTTTAATAATCTCTCCCTTCCAATTCCTCCCTCTCCCCCAAGAAACAAATGTTAACATTTTTTGCCTGTCATTGCATATTTATTTTCTTTGTCCACAGGAGGATGTGCAGCCCTGCAATGGTGGGGATTTCCCCATTCTTTTAAACAGAGAAAATTGGCTCACTCTAGAAAAATCACAATGCAGCTTCTTTTAATTTGCTTTATCTACTTAACGTATATTATAGACATGTCCCCAGATTAGTAAAGTATGACTCTTTAACCAGTGGTACTTTTATCATTCCTAGATCTTGGGGAGGTACAGTTTCTTTTTCATTTCTGAAATATAACATACATATAGAAAAGTGCAGAAATCCGAAGTGATTTAAGAATCTTCTTAAGAAGCTCTGACTTATCTCAAAGTGAGCAGCGCTTTATTTTGACAAGTATGGCCAAATTGCTTTTATGGAAGGTGGACCAATTTATATTCCATTCATGGCCATAAGATCTGGATATCATTTTAGAATGTTTAGGGGTTACTTTAAATATATTATTAAAAATAACATACTTGTTCAAAATTAAACCAATAAATGAAAACTGACAAATAGTAACATGATGAATTAAGGTTTTCTACCATCATTTAAAATAATTGCATAATATTCCATTTAATAGATATATTACTTGTTTTAAGAAACATTCCCTTCTACATTAAGACTGTTTCCAGTTTTTGAGAATTTTAAGTCATGTTGAGTTGAATATCCTTGTAACTAAGTCTTTGAATACTGTGATTATTTTCTTAGGTAAAAATATGCACGTCTAAAAAATATAGGTTGCTAACTTGTATTTTTAAGAAGCTGGGCCAAATTACAATTCTAAAAGCAGCATATGAGAGATTCCCTTTTCATATACCCCAGATGACATTGGATATTTTAATTTTGTATTTCTTTGCCATTTTGATGGATGAAAATATAAAAATGATATCTTGTTGTTTTAATGTACATTTATTTGATTGCTAATGAGATGGAATATACATATCTATAAATATTTATTGGACATTTCTATTTCTTATTATATGAATTACCTTTTCATTTCCTTTATCCATTTTTCTATTGATGGCTTCATTTTATAAAAATGACTTGTAGGAACTCTAAATATTAAATATATTAACTGTCATTTATTGCAAATATTTTCCCCAGTTTGACATTTGCCTTTCAGTTTTTTTGGTAATGCTTTTGGCCATGATGAAAGTTTTGAAAGAAATGTTTACTTTTTATGTAGTTATACTTATTCTTTTCCTTTAATATTCTTCTAGTGGCTTATAGTATTATGTTTTACATTTAAATCTTTCATTTTCTCTGTAATTTATTTTGCTATATGCTGTGAATTAGGGATCTACATTTTTTTCTAAATGGCCAATCTGATTTTTGTACATTATTTACTGATCTAGTGTTTTTCCACTGATTAGAAATCATACGTGTATGTTTCATTTCCTTGTATCCAGTGATGCCCATTCACAGAAGTCTCATTCAAGGTTTTGTTGTTCTTTACTTCTCTGTTATCATCATCAGACACCAATCTCTGTAGGCTCATGGTCACAGCTGTATCATGCTGTCTTTTATATGTAGTTTTAGTTTGAAAGTATCTTGTTAATGATGATATAGACTCTGAAAGTTCAGTGCCAAACAGAAAGATTTCTTTTAACGTTTTTCTAAAAGAGTGATTTTCTCTATTATCACTATGAATTGAAATTGTTTTCATCATTTATCATATTTTCTGAAAACATTTAGGGTGACTTGGTCATCTGAGAATTTGAAGCAGCAGCAGAACAGCAAGTAAATGTAATATTTTGAAGAAAGTTTTAATGATAGCACAATTCCTGGCATATAGTACTGGCACTCAAGAAATCACATACTCCTGCTCCTGCTGTGGGAAAGTGAAAGCTGTACCTTGCTTTACTAACAGTTATAATTTATGGTTTCCAAAACAATGTCCTTGATGGATAAAGTTTCACAGTATAATTTGTGGATAGGGAAGTGGGTATAGGGGTTCAAACCACATTAAAAAATACCTTTCTACTTTTTGAACAAAAATGGTATCATATACCTCATCCTACAGACATTTATTATGGTGGTTGTAAAAATGCTGGTTTTATTTATTTCTATTGATTTATATTTACTGTTTATTCTGTTTATGAAAGTAATACTTTTTTGTAAAAATTTTAATGGATAAGAAGAAAGAAGAAATTATTCACTTCATTTTAGTGTTCTTTTTTTTCCTATATATGTATGCTTATATATATACTTTGTTGTTTTTATAAAGGCTTGTACTCTTTCTCTATTGAATTATAACCAATTTTTACATTTAACAATATGGTTCATATTAGTGAACTTAGGTCTACATTCTTAACAACTGTTATTTCCATTCTCTGGGTGTAGAATAATTTAATCAGTCACTTAACTCATGGACATTAAGGTCATTGAATTTTAGTGTATATTTATGATTAATACCTTAAGTTATATTATTCATTGAAAAAAATTCCAAGTCAAAGGATATGGACTTTTTTAGGGCCTTTAAGAACGTCTACCAAAAACATTATTCTAATTTTCATTCTCATCAGTAATGTAAAATTGTAATAGAAATAAATGCCCAATATAGAAAACTGGGAAATAGAGAAAAACACAAAGAATAAATTTAAATCACCCTCCAGTTACTCATTTGGTTTTTCTTTAAGCAACAAATACTTATGATGTCTCTACTATATGCTAGGCACTATTGTAGGATCTGGAGAATACAGGAGTGCACAAAACAGACAAAAAGCCATGCTGTCTTAGAACCTATATTTTAGTAGTGAAAGAAAGTGAGTAAAACAAAGAATGTGTTAAATGGTAATAAATTCTATGGACAAAAATGGAAGTGGGGGTAACTGAAGGTTTGAGAAAGGCTTCAGTTTTAAATAGAATGATGAGAGAAAGCCTCCCTGAGAAGATGACATTTGAGCAAAGACCTAAAGGTAATGAGGGTATGGGTTGTGCAGTTATCTAGAGAAAGAGAATCCCAGGTAGAGGGAACAGCAGGTGTACAGTCCTGGAGCTGGTAATGTCTGTGGCAAGTTAGAACAGCCACAGCCAGAGGGCTGATGTCTGGCTGCAGTGTGAAATGATTAAGAGTAGTAGGAGATGAATTCAGAGAAGAAAGGAGAGAAGGCAGGACAAATTCTGTAGGGCTTCTAGGCCTTGCTCCACTTAGGCTTTTATTCTGCATGAGGTGGGAAGTCATTAGAGAATTTTTTTACTAGAGGATTCATCTGATGTTTTAATGGGATTACTCTGGCTGTTGTGTAGACAATGAATGAAGAGATGGAGGCAGGGAGACCAACTCTAAGACTGACCAGTGTTGTGAGTCAGGGTTCTCTAGAGAAATAGAATCAATAATAGATATTTTAGCGAACTGGTTCACATGATTGTGGGGGCTAGCAAGTTTGAAGTGTGTAGGGCAGACTGTTAGCTGGAAACTCAGGCAGGATTTCCCTGTTGCAGTCTTGTGGCAAAATCCATTCTTTGGGAAACCTCAGTTTTCATTCTTAAAGCCTTAAGTTGATTGGATGAGACATTATGGAGGGTAAAATGCTTTACTTAAAGTCTACCGATTGTAAATGTTAATCACACCTAAAAAATAACTTCAGAGTAACATCTAGATTAGTGTTTGACCAGATGGCCACTGTAGTCTAGCCAAGTTGACATATAAATAAAATTAACCATAGCCTAGCCAAATTGACACATAAAATTAACCATCAGACTGGGAAGAGGCCATACTTTGGAGTTTGGGATTCAGAATGGAAACAGAGGCAGTTCATGATGAAATGAAAGAAAAGGTGAGTGTACTGTTAGTAAAAATGATATCAATTTTCTCAAGCCAGTGTCATTTATAGCACCATTATCTAACAAGAATTTAGAATTGGGACTTTGGAGCCCTGGTATGGTCAGAAGGTAAAAATATATGTTTCTACTTGCAGTAATGAAATAGTGAGTGCTTCATGGAGAATCATTAGTAAATAGTGCTCATTTTGTACAAGAACATAAGTAGGTAGGGAACTTATAGTTAATGAACACTTATGTGCCTAGACACGTTACTAAGCTCTTTCTCATACATTATGTTCCTTAATCCTCTGAACAACTTTATAAACTAGAGGCTATTATGTCTGTTTTATATGTGAGGAAATTGAGACTCCTGGGAGAGAAAGCTTGTGACTTGCCTAAGGGTACACACCCACTATAAGGTGAAGCGGGGATTCAAACCTGATCTGTCTAGTTCTAATATACTTTACTGCCTCTTAAAAGTAGAAACTACTTTCATAGGGATAATATTTATGTTTTAAGTTGTTAAGAGACTTTTCTTATTCTTAGGGCAATTTTGCAATGGGAATACTATTTATATTATTCTAGTGGCTTGCATGATCAAATATCTCCTTTTCAGAGAGACCTCTGACCATCTAATCTAAAATAGCTTCCTGTTTTCCACTGTTCTTTTAACACTTGCTTTTTACTCCATATTAAGTAACTAAGAAGCAACCTATAACATAAAAGATTTTTACAAGGACTCCAATAAATGACTCTTGGTTTTCTAAAGTATAATAGAAAACCTGCTTATTTTTTCTTCATAGCACTTAGCACTATCTAAAATTATATTCCATGTTTGTTTTTTTCTTCCTGTTTTCTTTTCCTCTTACCGGAATCCAAGTACCATGATAAAAAAGGGCCATGTCTTGTTCACTGGTAAACATACCTGATTTTAGCATAGTTCCTGACAGATAGTAGGTGCTTAGTAATTACTTATTGAATGAACAATAAGCATAATAAACTGGAATGTGGAGGAAAGGCTTTGTTAGGACTATATGGTATAGTATTATTTCCTGCCATACTCAGGACTTCGTTGGATTTCGTTCTTTCAATTCTGTGAATCTGAGTATTCCTGTAAGTTGAAAGATTATCTTGAAAAAAATTGATTTTGCTGGTTCTATTTTGTTTTGCTTAAAAAGTATTCTTTTTGGATTATAAAATTAATAGGTACTATATATTATAGAATGTTGGGATAAAAGTGGAAAGAAAAATGAGAAATAATCCACAATTTAAAGAGTGCCATTCTTAATATTTTGGCATATTTTAGCTTTTAATCTATGTATATGTTTTACACAATTGGGTATAATATATATATATAATTTTATATACTTTACTTTTCGTTCTTTGTACATTTACTCCATAGAATTATGTTAAAGTATTCTTATAATTTCTCATAACATAATTTGAAATTACCATATGATTCATTTCATGAACATTCCATAATTTGTCATTTCGTTGGATGTTTAGAATCTTCATTCTTAATTATTAAACTAATCACCATCTTTGTATATAAATGTTTGCCTTCGTTTTGAATTACTTAGGATATATTTCTAGGTGATATATTGTGTGTATCCTGTCAGATCGTTTTCCAGAGGGTTTACATCTCATTGTACCCTCACTAGGATTGAATATTATTAGTTTGAAAAGGTTTAACAAGCCTATTGCTCTGTGGGATTTACCAGCATACTCTAAGTATGCTACTAAACCTCTTTACCAGTAGCAATTCTTCACTCTCAGCAGTTTGAATATATGTTGAGTCAGCTAAGGCATGGCCTACTAAAAGCAAATCTACTGCAACTGGATGTGCTTGGCCAAGAAGAACTCCAAAGACATTTTCAAATACATAACAACTGTGCCGGCCCATGCCTTCCTATTGAATTGCCTAGGTGCTATGACTATAGTTCAAAATTGAGATCATTCATTTAAAATGGAGTTACTTACAAATTACTTAAGGAAACAGAATCACTCATACATTTTATACATATTTACCTACTGTGGGTATAAGTATCTACTGTGCCCCATACCCCATGTTATGTGGAAAGAACAAGCTGACAATCTTTGTAGACAGATTGCATATAAACACTCTCTACCCTAATATAAGGAAGGTTCTTCTCTTTAGAAAACCAAGAGTCACCTACTGGAGTCTTTATAAAATCTTTTATGTTATAGGTTGCTTAGTTACTTAATTTGGAGTAAAAAGCAAATGTTAAAATCCTTCATCTTTAAGACATTAGGAAATGAAAAATTGAGGATTAAAGTAACTGTAGCCATAATGGTAGATAGGAAGAAACTATCACATTATTAATTTCAAAGAAAAAAGACTTTGCCAAAAGAAACATTGCACCAGGGGCATCTGGTAGAATTCACAGAAAAGGGATGGATAGATGAACTCATTATTGTTGACTAGTAGTGGATGGCTTGGGAAAGGCACGTGAACTTGTAGTCAGTACTAGTTTGAGATATTTATTATCTGACAGTGGTGATTTAAAAAAGGGGGGCGGGCACAAAAGATTTCAGCACATTTATTCCTGGGCATGTGAGCTCACTATTCTAAGTGTTAGTTATGTAAACAAGCCATTGAAAGATTGCTTTTTATTTATTTTGAGATAATACCAAGTTTATAGAAAAGTTACAAGTAACAAAAAGTTAGAACTTTTTGTTTCCCAATTTGAAAGTAAAGCTAAGGCTTCTGTCATGCTAGAGGATTTTAGTGTGTATTTCCTACAAAGAAGGATGTTCTACATAATCATAATACAAGAATCAAATCAGTAAATTAACACTGGTATAGATTACTGCCATCTAATCCTCAGCCCTTGGTTAAGTTTCATCAAAGGTCCCCACAATGTCCTTTATAGCAGAGCTGTCCAGTTTGGAATGATGCATTGCCTTTAGTTGGTAAACCTCTTTAGTTTCTTTCAGTTTTGGACAGTGTTTTTGTCTTTGCTTAGACTTTCGTGACCTTGACACTTCTAAAGATTTACAAATTGGTTATTTTGAAGTATGTCTGTCAGTTAAGGTTTGTCTTTTGTTTCCTTATCATTAGATTTAGGCTATACATCTTTGGTAGGAGTATCACAAAAGTGATTGCTGTGTGCTTATTGCATCCTATTAGATCATATATGATTTTGATTTGTCTCATTAAGAATGATGGTTACTCTGATCACATGAATAAGTTAATGTCTAATAAGGCTTCTTCACTGTAAAGTTACTTCCTTTCCTTTTGTAGTTAACTATTGTGTGGGGAGGTACTTCGAAATTATTAATATATAAATGTCCTATTTTCATCAGATTTTGAAGTTTTCATTTATTGTGTAAGTATGGACTTGTGTTTTCTAATTTTATTCAGTAGGTTATAATCTTTTATTATCGTCACTTATTTTGATGGTCAGATTGTTCAAAGTTTGGCCAATGAGTGCCCTTTCAAGTCAGGTTCTTTATCCTTTTGATCTGTCCTCATAATTGTTTAAGCGCTTCCTTACTTTCTGCTGCAACATGTTCCAGGCTTGTCTTGTATTTTCCCATACTCGGCCTCAGAATCAGCCATTTCTCCAAAGGAACGCTTGTTCCTTTTAGTGAAGAATGCTGTTAGATCTGGGTGGCAAGTGTGCTTAGTGCTATTAGAATGTCATTGCTTCCAGGCCCTCTCAGCCAACTGTGTCAGTGTGAACCATGATGAGTTCATACTGATACTTCCAATTCTAGTCCCATCTCATAGATTTCATTTGAGCCTTCCATAAGGTAACTCTTTTCATATTTACAACTTCCTTCTCTAACATTGAGAAACCTAGCTCCTATTTTTCACAATAAATTTACTCACTTGCTCAGTCCTAGAATGCATAGTAAGTAGTTTTAGAATTACAGTCGGTCTTCCACATTCATGGATTCAACTAACCTCATGTCGAAAATATTTGGGGAAAAAATAATACAACGATAAAAAATAATATAAATAAACATATAGTAGAACAACTATCTACATAGCTTTTACATTGTATTAGGTATTATAAGTAATCTAGAGATTTAAAGTATACAGGAGAATGTGTTTAGATTATATGCAAATACTATGCCATTTTATGTAAGTGACTTGAGCATCCAGGGATTTTGGTATCTGAGAGGAGAGGGTGTGTGTGTCTTGGAACCAATCCTCATGAGGATACTGAGGGACAACTGTACTCACTAACATCACTGAAAATTAATGTGTTAACCATACTGAAAAGTTTTTCATAGTTTTAAAAAATCTTGTTTGTAGTTCTACTACTGAGTTCAAGAGTCACTTGGGGCCTGGCGTGGTGGCTCACGCCTGTAATCCTAGCACTCTGGGAGCCCGAAGTGGGAGGATTGCTTGAGTTCAAGAGTTAAAGACCAGCCGGAGCAAGAGCGAGACCCTGTCTCTACTAAAAATAGAAAGAAATTAGCTGGACGACTAAAAATATATAGAAAAAATTAGCCAGGTATGATGACGCATGCCTGTAGTCCCAGCTACTCCGGAGGCTGAGGCAGGAGGATCGCTTGAGCCCAGGAGTTTGAGGTTGCTGTGAGCTAGGCTGATGCCATAGCACTCTAGCTACGGCAACAGTGTGAGACTCTGGCTCAAAAAAAAAAAAAAAAAAAAAAGTCACTTGGGTTAATTGTTTTGTTCTACCATTAAATGTGATTATGCTATTTATTTGAAATATATTAGATTCACTTGTTTCTGATATTTCATCTCTCTCCCAGTCTTTGTTGATTTTATTTTTTTGAGTATACAGAGCATTTAATATAGTTTTGGGTCAAAAAAACCCAAAAAAGTATACTCAGAATTGTAAGTAATTTCTTATCCTTTCTGTCTTGTTTCCAGTCCCCTATCCTTTCCCTCCTATTCTCACTGGGTAACCAGTCTCGTTACTTTCTGATTTATCCTTCTTGAGTTTCTTTGTGCACTGATGAAAAGGTACATGTATGTATATTTTCTTATTATTTTGCTTATTTTTTACACAAAAGGTAGTAGTATACAATATATACTCTTTTGCACTTTGCTTTTTCACCTAAAAATGTACCCTGAAAATTATTCTTTATTAGTCTATAGAGCCCGTCCTTATTCTTGCTTATGGCTGCGTAGTACTCCTTTGTGGTCCTATGCCATAGTTTATTAAACTAATATCTTATGTACGTGTGTATAGGTTGTTTCTAATTACTTTTTTGAAATTGCAAACAGTGCTTTTGTGAATAATGTTGTACATATTCATTTTCATATTATTATTAGTGTCTTCAGAGAAAAAAGAAGTGCTAGTTTAAAAGGTAAATGCATAGTTTTGTTAAATATTGCCAAATTCTCCTCCTAAAGGGTTGTGCACATTTGCTTTCCCACCAGAAGTATATGAGAGGGCCTGTTTCCTCACTGCTTCATTAACAGAATGTGTTGCCATACTTCTACATATTTGCCAGTATATTAGGTGAGAAATGTGTAGCTTTAATTTGCATTTCTTTAATTATGAGTAAGTCTGAATACCTTTTCCTATTTAATGTCATGATTATATCATTAGAAAAATCTATTCTTGTCTTTTCCCCATTTTGCTGTTGGAGTTTGGGTATTTTTTATCCCCTTCAATTTAAAAGAACTTTATAGGGATATTAGTCCTTTTATCTATAACATATGTTACAAATACTTTTTTTCCAGTGTGTCATTTTCCTTTTGACTTATTTATTTATTGAGACAGTCTTGCTCTGTTGCCCTTGGTAGAGGGCAGTGGCGTCATCTTAACTCACTGCAACCTCCAACTTTTGGGCTCAAGCGATTCTCTTGCCTCAGCCTCCCGAGTAGCTGGGACTACAGGTGTGCACCAGGATGCCTGGATAATTTTTCTGTTTTTAGTAGAGGTGGATCTTGCTCTTGCTCAGGCTGATCTTGAACTCCAGAGCTCAAGTGATTCTCCCACCTCGGCCTCCCAGGGTGCTAGGATTATAGGTGTGAACCCCTGTGCCCAGCCTGGAGTGTTTTTTTTTTTTTTAAATGCTATGCAAGGTTTAAAATTTTTATCGAGTCAAATTTTTTTATTTTTGCTTTTGGATTTTGAGTCATAGTTAAAACAACCTTCTCCTATACCTAGGTTTCAAAATAATTTACCCATGCTTTCTTCCATTACTTAACAGTTTTACTTTTTAAATTTCTAGTCTATTTGGAGTCTGTCTATTCATGTACATTCCATGAAGTATAGGTCTAATTTTATCTTTTTCCAAATTGCTAACCAGTTGTCCCAGCATTACTTGTTAAAAAGTTCCCTAGTGATTTGAGATGCTACTTTTATCATGTGCTAAATTTTCATATGTACTTGGGTCTGTTTCTGGACTTTCTATTCTATTAGACCAGAATTTCGTAAACTGTGGCCTGCAGGCCAAATCTAACCCTGTTTTTGTAAATAGTTATAGTGGAGCACACCCATGCACATTTGCTTGCATATCGTCTATGGCTGCTATCATGCTAGAACAGAAGAGTTGAGTGGTTGTGACAGAGACTGTGAGGCTTGCAAAGTTTAAAATATTTACTATCTGACCCTTTACAGAAAAAGTTTGCTGACCCCCTACACTTGAGTAATTGTATATTCATATGCCATAAAAGTACCTTACTTTTAGAGAAGCTTATAGTGTACTTTATTGTGTGATAAGACTAATCCCCCACACCTCACAATAGCTTTTCTTTTTCATGATTTTTACTGAGTACTCCGAAAAGTTTTTCCATATAAACTTGAGTATCAACTTGTGTAGTTCTGTAAAGAAACTTTTTGTGTGGTTATTAGGGATATTTTAAACTTACAAATTTGGAAGAACTGTCATCTTTATAATGTTGAGTTGTCTTATCTAACAAGTTATGAAGAATAGAGAAACCTGTCAAAGAGCTAATCCACAAAAATGCATCAGACTGGCTGCGTGTGGTAGCTCATGCATGTGATCCTAGCACTCTGGGAGGCCAAGACGGGAGGATTGCATGAGGCCAGAAGTTCTGAGACCAGCCTGAGGTAGAGTGAGACCCCGTCTCTACAAAAAAAATAGAAAAAATTAGCTGAGCGTGGTGGCATGCACCTGTAGTCTCAGCTACTCAAGGGGCTGAGACAAGAGCATTGCTTCAGCCCAGGAGTTTGAGGTTTCAGTGAGCTATGATGATGCTATTGTACTGTAGCCTGGGCAACAGAGCAAACTCTGCCTGGAAAGGAAAGGAAAGGAAAGGAAAGAGGAAAGGGGAAAGGGGAAAAGAAAGCTTCAGAGCAACATGGATGGTTTCCAGGGTATTCTACCAAACCTCCTAAGAAGAATTTATGGCCAGAAACCGTAAATTGTTCCATACCACTGACTGAGGGAAACTTTCTTTGGGGTATTATTTCTAGTTTTATTATCCTTTTTTAATTTTAATGTTTTATTTTTTTATATAGGTTGTAAATCTTCAAAGTTTTATTATCTTTTTATTATATTACTGTGTTTCCCCGAAAATAAGTCCTACCCATAAAATAAGCCCTAGCAAAAGCATTTGCACAATATAAGCCCTACCTGGAAAATAAGACCTAGTGATGGGCGTGGCTGCACAGCGTATCTGCACAATCCATGCATTTCCTCTCGGAGCGGTAAAGAAAATAAGCAGCCCTTCTCATCTGCCCCACGAGAGCTCTATTGCTCAACATGAGAGATTGGGGCCAATGGTTCTAAAGGAAATAGAGTCGCAAGAAATTCAGGATGGAAGTCAGGGTTTGGAGAGTTATGATGATATTTCAGAAGACGACAACTTAACTATATTTGAATAA
>CAUYPO010059013.1:0-24012 GCA_963574435.1 Cheirogaleus major | reverse complement strand
AATCAAAACCACAATGAGATATCACTAACTCCAGTGAAAATGGCTTTTACCAAAAAGTCCCAAAACAACAAATGTTGTCGTGGATGCGGAGAGATAGGAACACTCATACACTGCTGGTGGGACTGCAAACTAGTACAGTCTCTATGGAAAGTAGTATGGAGGGAGGTACCTCAAAGAACTAAGAGTAGAACTATCATTTGATCCAGCAATCCCACTAGTGGGTATTTACCCAAAGGAAAAAAAAGACAATCTATAAAAAAGACATCTGCACTTGAATGTTTATAGCAGCATAATTCACAATTGCAAAGATGTGGAAACAATCCAAATGCCCATCAGTCCATGAGTGGTTTAATAAAATGTGATATATCTCTCTTGGAAAACATGAAAGATCTTGGAGAACTGGAATATACATACGGGTAGGTGAAACCCTGGAAAATACAGAGAACCTGTGATTTTTAAATATTTATGCATCTAAAGGTTTCCCTTATTTAGTCTCACAGAGTTTCACATGGATTGAAGAAAAAAGCAGGGAGAGAATTCTGTTATAGCAGTAGCAATGCACTGGGAATAAGGACACCTTGAGTTTTATCTTGGCTTTACTAGGTACTATTTGAATGATTTTGGACAACTGATTTTGACTTTCTGCATTTCAGTGTCTTTGTCTGTAATAGCTTATGAATACATATTCTACCATAAAAATGTATGATCATATTTGTATTGTAGCCAAACCTTACAAAAAATTTATATGAGTTATTAATACAGTGCCTAATAATTATTTTATTTATGAAAAAAGTGATGGTAACAGCCACCTCTAACCTTGTTCCCTTTTCTATCCTCAATAGCTCACACAGAGTTTGGAATGTAGTAGGTGATCAGTAAATTTATATTGATTAGGTTGAATGAATGGCTAAACAACCTTTCAAATTATTAAAATTTGGTCTATGTATACAATGGAATATTACTCAATTATAAAAAATGACAGTGATGTAGCACCTCTTATATTTTCCTGGATTGAGCTTGAGCCCCATTATCCGAAGTGAGGTATCACAAGATCAGAAGAATAGGCTCCACATGTACTCGCCATCAAATTGGCACTAACTGATTAACACTATGGTGCTCACATGGTAGTAATATTCTCCAGGGATTAGGGGGTTTGGGGGGTAACTGACAACTAAAGCACATGGTGAACATTGTAGAGGGGAAGGGCATGCCTCTAACTCTCACTTGGGTGAGGCAGAGACATAAAATGTATCCAAAATGTTTGTACCCTCATAATACCCTGAAATAATAATAAAAGAACTTAAATGAATATGCTCTAAAAAGGAAAAAAATGTTCTCAATATAATAGTACAACTCTGTGTCCATCTTCTTATTTAGCAGGCAGCTAGTTTCTAGAGAAAGTTTTCCAACATGAAGCAAGGACCATTCTTGGACAGATGTAGTGCAGGACAAATGTTTTTATTTAGGTACTGTTTTCAGGCATAGAAGGAAGGTGAAGCTGTATAACAGGAGATGAGACATGAAGAGATACAGGCGTCTAGTTGGCAGCGATGGTCTGCTGAATCCAACTCACGTAGTTGCAGACCTTAGTGTAGACACCAGGTTTGCCTTTCAGAGCACAGCCATAGCCCCAGGAGACGACACCCTGGAGCTGTCCATTGCAGACCACGGGGCCACCAGAGTCACCCTGAGCAAGGGAGAAGAGACCATCAGAGCCCTTATTTATGCCCAGATGGGAGAATGGGGTGCAAGATGTTCCTCCACTGTGCTGGGGTCATTTTCCTAGGCTGATTATCCTCTATGAAGCAAGCACTTTCTCTTCCTCCAGAAATTCAGGCCTCAATTTATTTACACTATATCCAATCTTTCTCCTCTCTAATTCCAGCCTCTCTTTTTTCCTACTAGGCCAATTGGGCCAAGGAGAGGTTAGGACTGGAGAGTTTTAATGCTGCCCAAGTAGCTCTGTTCCTTCGGCTAGGGTTCCCTCCAACAATTTGCCTCCATAGAGGGTACCTGGATGCCCTGTTTGCACACCATCTTCTGAGTATCTTTTTACCCTTAACACTGGCCATGTATATCACAAAAATAAAATTTATAATTTGTCCCAAAGCTACCCCTCACCCCTCACAATCAATTCCAGGGACAGTTTTACATCCTCCGTGTGTCAGGAAAGAGGAACTATGGTGGAAAAGAATGAGACTGAGCTGGACGGAGGAGGAGGAGCACAAAGACACTAACCTGGCAAGAGTCCTTTCCACCCTCCGTGAAGCCCAGGCAGATCATATTGCTAGTGATCTGGTTTGGGTAGGAGCTGCGGCAGGTGCTGTCAGAGAGGATGGGAGCCTTCAGACACTGCAGGAGATCAGGGTAGTTGGCTGTTGAGTGCAAGAATGCAAATGGAAGATTACCAACAGGGTTCCTGGAAATTCATTCTCAACATCTCTCTCTTCTTTCCCAATGCTCCCACTCTTTCTCTCAATTTGCCAATGACTTCTAGTTTTGGAGGACAACTTTTTTCTATAAGGTTTACCAAATAATTCTAGTCAATCAGTTGTTCTTTCTCTGACACTAGCATCATGACCACAAATCTTACACCTAGAGACTATTTGTCAAGCGGCTATATGCTTCCAGCAGTACCAAACCCCTTAGCCTCTGTTCTGTTTACCTCCTCAGTTTCTAGTTCTCTACACATCACTGATCACACTTTAATTAAATACGTTGACATCTTTATAACAGTTCATTTTTATTGTGTCCTATGCATGGTCCCAGCAAGGGAATCTTCCTCTTTTCAATTCGTACATTCTGAGACTTCATATATCCAAAAGCTATCCTCCAGGAACCACACCCTGAGTGAGAATTTGGATCAACTGACTCTCAACATGCCTTTCACCTCTAGTTTCCTCAGACTTGGTACTTTAGTTCCAGGTGACACTTACTGCCACTGCTCAGGGTGTTGCCCCAGCCAGAGATGAGACACTGAGTACCAACAGCTGCACAGGATTTTGGCAGAGAGATCGTGGACACTCGAGAGCTGATCTTGGCTTTTGAGCTCAGCTTAATTAGCATAATGTCATTGTCCATGGTGGATTTATTGTATTTGGGGTGAGTGATGATCTTGGCAGCATTAATGAATTGCTCATTGCCCTCAGTGACTTCAATGTTGTGTTCTCCCAGACGCACCTGGATTCGGCTGGATTAAAGGATGAAAGTTCTGTAAGTATGCAGTTTGAGCTTTTTCCCTTTCTCCTGACCTCCTCATTCATGAGCATAGACACAGACACCATCCTCTTCAAGCATTCACTCTCACAGCTAATTGAGCACTGAAGATAGCATTGTGCACTGTCACACGTGGCACAGGTTAGAGTATTCCTTAGTAAAGTGTTCCTGCGAGGACAGACCCAGCCTGCCATCTTGTTATAATAGTAAGGAATAGGAATGGGACCCCAATGACCCCAATGAAACAGCTCCAGATAAAAAGGGAATTGGTGGAGATTGAGCAGCACCTGTCATTTTCTACTGGGTGTGATCACCATTTCTCATAGGGAGGTGAGGCAGGACTCAGAGATTTGGCAGAATATTAAGAGAGCAGAATGAATCATGCTTATTTTTTGTGTTGCATAGGAAATTTTATGTGTTTTATTACCTCCATATGTCATTTTTCCTGGTTAAGCTGTAATAATCAGGAATGATTCATGTGTTAAACTATTTCTATGTATGCTTCACCACTCACTATTTCCCTTCCATGCCTTTAGTGCCACCATTTGGGAAGACATCGGAGAACTCTAAAGGGTACCTCTCTATGCAAAAGTCCCTTGGTACATCCTACAATGCTTGGGAGAATGAAGCGTCTCTTAAGATCTGAATGCCTCACCCCGCAAGCATAACTCCATACATTACCCTGGTTGTGCTTTGATGGGGCTAGAGGATAAGTTGATCTTAGAGCATATGAAGGTGAGTATCGGTCACTTACGACTTGTAGCAATGAGCCGCGGACACCACCCACTGCTGGTTGATGAGGGAGCCTCCGCAGAAGTGGTAGCCCGAGTTCAGGGACGCCTGGTAGGGGACTGAATTCGCCTGACAGGTGTAGCCCCCGACGATTTTGTCGTCATCATCGTCGTCAGTGGGCAAAGCGGCTGATAGGACAAAGTTGGAAACTCTCTGTTAATCAGATCCATCTTGGAATTTCTATGCCACCATGAAGTTTTTGCAGGTTAACCACAGAAGAGAAGTTAATGTTCTTTTGTCTCACATAATTAGGAAATAGTGGTTTTAGGTAATTTTCTGGGAAACTTTATTATTCCATAACTTTAACATACTCCACATATGCCATTATCAGTATATAATTTTAAATTTATGCTTTACATTTGACAAATACATTGTTTATATAATGTACCATTCAGACACACACACACACACACATACACACACACACTCACAAAGATCAGAGGCTCTTTACACAATAAATGCCATTGCCTGAGGATATAAAGACCACTGAAGACCACTACCCAAGGATATAAAGAATAGCTGTTACACAGAACCCTGCTCAGCAGCCATGCAATTAGCTGTGAAGGTTTGCAGAAATCATGCAGATGTTTAGTTGGTGGTTGGTGAGACATTGGTATGGGATAGATATCCCCAGGAGGTGACAGAAAGGAAGCTTTTAGAAGCCATCTGAGAATGTTCTGGGCTGCAAGGAAATGGACAGTATTGTCCTTTTGCACTTCCAATTTCTCTCCTTGGTTCTAGCCTAAAAAATTTGTAAACATTTGGGACATTATAAGATTTGCCTCTCCAACATTTCCTTTTATCCCAATTATCTTTCCAACATTTATCAATTTATTCAGCATTGTGAAGTCTGTCCCACTGATGTATTAAGATTTCTTGAAGCTCCAAAAGTTTGTGGCTATGTTATATGAGCCCTATTGTTCAAAAATTTTAAAATAATTTCAGGAAACAATTTTCCAGGTGTGTAGACAGTTGTATTGAATTTATGACTGCCCAACTGGGGAAGATTTAGTACTGAGTTTTGGTAGTATAACATTTAATAGTGTAAAAGTAGAAATAGTCACTTCTTTTTTAATATTTTTCACGATTGAATGATATGTTATTATACTTTACACCATAAAGATTTCATTGGCAAAGATGTCATAAAAAAAAAACACTGCCCATAGCTTTTATCCATGAGAAATGAAATATCTTTGCTGTTAAGACTTCTTGGCTTTAAATCATTTGCCCTTTAGTATAGAAGAGACTCAGGCTCTGGCACCAACAGCCTCGTAGACGAGCACAAGATTAATTCCAGTTATTAACTCCAAATTCTTAGAAAGTTTGAGATAAACAATTTCATCATGTGCACTACCCTTTCCTTTTCTCTCCTTTTTCTTAAATTCTACCTGGAAGTTGAGAGTAAGTTCTGCTTCTTTATGTCTTCTACCCTGATCATTCCTGCTCATTGTGATTTTCCTCCAAGAAGTGATATTCAATTATTAACAAACATAAGTGCTATGCACTACTGCTTTAACATTTTAAGCTTCTCGAGTACAGAGACCAGATTTGACATTCACTGATGTCTTCCAGAGTACAAAGTGCAAACTTAAATAGATAATAGATGGCTAATGATTCACTTATTCAAAAACTCACCAGCAGCTCCCAGGAAAGCGAGGAAGATGAGGGTCTTCATGGTTGCTCACTGGGGAATGCGAAGGTTTTTCATCCACAGGTATTTATACCTCCAGATTTGTCATTAACACCCATGGCCACAGGTGCCAGAAAGGTGATTTCACTGGAAACTCACAAATCTAAATTTAGAATTCAATTCTGTGACAGATAGATAGATGATAACCCAGTATTAAACATCAACATTTGTTCACTTTTCCAGAAGGTTATGGGAATGGAAGTAATAAACCCACCTGGTGGGAACTGTTCCCCATAATAGGAAAGTAACGTAGAATAAAATCACAGGACAGAGCTACAGGTGTCCTGATTCCCAGACCAAAGTCTTAGGTACTTGGTTGCTTCAACTGTGAACTTTTATCCAAAGGACTGTCTTGATCCCTGCACTCTCACTGTTTAATCAACACAGGCTCTTTCACAATTATATATTAATATTTAGAATATCCCTGACATACAGTAAGCTTTAAATAAATGTAACTTACCATTCTTTTACTTTCCTCTTTAATCTGTTATAATTTCAATTAAGAACAATTTTCTTTTTCTCAGAGAAACAAGTTGTTCCTAGGAATAATAAAAAGTTAACATGAATACACAAGACCAGAGCTACCATAAGACAAAGTATAATACTCTGCCCATATTAATTTAGTAATCCTCATAACAACCATACAAGACACCTTTATAATCCCCACATTACCTATAGGAAAAGTAAGATGCACAAGAGTATAGGGGAGTTGACCAAAATCTCACAGCAAGTATATGAGTAGAATCAGGATTCCAAACCAGGAAATCTGGTTTCAGAGTCAGAAGGAGTTTTGCTTCTAAGGCTATCTCCTGAAGAAAGTGCCTTTCTGTTACTGTGCAACACTTGCCCCAGTCAGTTGACCACAATTTGGATACAAAGATAATACAGAATTCTTGGCCAATGATAACACAACTGAAATTTATAGATGCTTACCATGTGCCAGGCACAGGGAGGGGTTTATATGCATCAGCGCATTCAATCCTTACAAACAGCACTGCAAGTGTTGTGCCACAATTTTCACCATTTTAGAGATGGGGAGGAGGAAGCTGAGAGAAATCAAATGTTTTGCTCAAAGTTTCATTGCTATTAAGTGGTCAGCCCAGGGTTCAAACTCAAGCAGCCTCACTCCGAGGTCCACGGTCTATCTCAATTGTGACACCATAAACATAATAAGGAAGAACAGTCTGAAATCCACCAAGGTAGGGCTAACTCCTCCAAGGATTATTGAGAGTTCTGGAAAATCCAAGAAATGGGTTCCTGGAGCAGGAATTGTCAGAATTAATGGGGCAAGGCAGAAGTAGCAAGAGTGAGTGAATCTCAATGAGCAGTAACCGCTGGCTAGCTAGAGCCAAAGTCTACACCTAAACAGTATATCTGCAATGGCCTTCCGGGGTGTTATTTCTGCTTACGCAAATTATTGCTCCTGAAGTAGTTTCTCTTTCTTTTACATTTCAAATTTTGCTGCTCTCAAGATGACTTACTCAAAGGCAGAGTTTCTCAACCTTGATCCTATTGACATTTTGGGCCAGATAATTCTTTGTTGTGGACAACTGTCTTGTGCTTTGTAGAATGTTCATCAGCATCTCTGGCCCCTACAGCAAAATAGCAATACCTATTTCCCTGAGTCGGGACAAACAAAAATGTCTCCAGACATTGCCACATGCTCCTAGAAGGCAAACCCACGCCCAGTTGAGAACCACAGCTCTACGGGGGAAAGAAGGGCGAAGGGGCCTTTCTTCTAAGGCTGTTGTCTTAAGAAAGTGCCTTGAGCTTTGGGACAATATAGGCACTCAGTGACTACTGGATGAATGGCACCCAAGGCAGGGAGCTGCCTTAAATGTATCCTTTACAATTAGGAAACATTAAGGAGTAAGGAGGAGGGCAGTGCCTAGAATGGAGAAGGCGGAGTCTTTTCATCCCGTTCAATGTCTGCCATTGCCGATACCTCCACCTGAGAGATATTAGAAGTTGCATGACTCAACATCACCCCTGGAGCTTTCCCAGATCCTCATAAGAGACCTGGGCCTATCTGAAAAATACAGTATCTTAGAGCAGAACTTTTCATAATGATTGGCTCATCTAGTGCTATGCCCTAGAGAGCCGCCTCAGGTATGCCCAGGGCTTTATCACGTGGATTCCTTCCACTCGAGAAAGAGTCGGGGTTCATAGGGGTCAGGGGATGGGAGCTGTTATCTAGGATCAATGGCAATTTTCCCCCTTAAGAAACCTGAGGCAAAGGAAGGCTAGAGTGATAGTTCTCCAGGCATGTGGGGGAAACTGCCAAGTGATGGTTTCCTGACTTCAGTTATTTCCATACCCCTCACACTTCTCTGCAAGTCAACCACTTACATTTTGATTTTTAAATAGACTTCTTTTTCTTAGTCTCTTCTTAAGCAATGACATTGACATTTCATGTGTGGGTAGCTTGATATCTAATGCATATTAAAATGAATGAATACATGCTTTTCAAATAAAAATCATGATCTGAGTCCTATCTAAAATCATGTTGAAGACTACTAATGATGCATATATTACACTTTGGGAAACATGGTGTCAAGCGGATGTCTAGAAAATGAGAGTGGGAAAAACCAAGGCTCACTGATGCTGGTGGCTGTGGCGGGTGCCTGTGAGTAGGAAGGGTGCGGAGCAGAACAGATTAGGGTGTCAAGTGAACGTGAGTAGGGGATTGCTCCCTGTAGAAGAGGCCAGGTGAATACAGGATCAGTATTAAGTGCCTCTGTATACATGTAGGCATGCCTGTCATTTTATGTACAGGGGGTGAACAAATCTGAAAAAATATTCTTTTATTGCGTGGGAGCTTGGACCTGTAAGATACTCTGTACTTCTGAGATACTGTGAATCATTCTGTGATGTTTGACACTGGAAAATTGGGTTGCAAGCTCCCAGACTCAATGAAATATTCTTATCTGCACTGTATGGGTGAGAACTTCTGTTCTCAATGACGTCTCACTTATAATCAACACTGAACTTGCTACAGTGTGTGTGGTCTCCTTCCTGAGCCCCCTCTCACAGTAAGATCCCTGAGCTATGAGGAATGCCCATGTTCCTTTTGCCCAGCAGAGTTAGTTGGCACCTGTACTTCTTTTCCTACCTTCAAGCACACAGTGGCCCAGAGATATGTTATATTTGCTATATTTAATTAGTCTGTTTTTCTCACCTCTCTTTCCCATGCTTAGTGGCTTAGTGGCCTTGGAAGAGTATTTAAACTTGTGCTTAAATTGCAGCTCATTGGGTTCCAGAAAAATATATTAACATTTGTATTGGCAAAAAGAAAAGGCACCAGCCCCTAAAGGCAATTTCATGGTCTTTTCCTCCATGTGGACTCTATTTTTCTTTTTCCTTAGCTTCTCCAGCCACTTTCCTGCTTATCACATCACTAATTACTGGAGCCATTCTGGCTTTTAACTGCTTCAATGTGTAGGGAAAAATTTTAAATATAATATTCATTCATGTAGGAAATTTTAGCAGAACCATAGTACAGTATAAATTAAGCAATACAGAGATAAAAATTATCTCAAATTCTACTCATTGAAAATAATCTCTGTAAATGTGCAACAGAAATTCCTACAAGTATTAACTTTTAAAACAATGAATTTGTCTACTCTGAAATGCTTTCGAAAGCTAAACAAATTTCACATAAATGGCCTCCATTTCTCAAGCATGACAAATATTGTTACAAGGGTTAATCATGAACATACATTCACAAGGAAGCGTGGGGTTCACAGAAGTAGACCCCATCTGGTTAAGAACTGCTCACGGCCTTCTCGATTTAGTAAGTGATGTGACACAGAGAGCACTGTTAAGCAGAAATTTGCATCACTTGAAGAATGAAATACACTCAATACAAGTGATATATAAATGAGTTTTTTACTGTTTACATTCTCTCTCTTTGCTTTTTTATAATCTAATTTCTTATAATTCATAATCTATCCCTCTAATACCAACTCTCTCCTGAGCTTAACCTCAGGTCCAGCTTCTACCTGAACACATCTGCTTAAACACCTTGGGTCAACTTGTCTAGAGCTGAATTCGTCATAGTTTCCTCTTCCTATATTTTCCATTTCGGTGCAATATAACTTCATCCATATGGTCAGCCAGACTGCAAACGTGGAGGTCACCCTCAACATCTCCATCCACCTTACTCACCACCTATATCCAAATACCAAGTCTTAAGGCTTTTACGTATCTTAAAGGTCCTTGACATTTTCCTGAAGAGCTTTGGCTTATCTTTTGAGTCAACCACCTGTGCTCTTTTTCAGGACCACATTTTCTCTCCTGAGTTATTCAAATAGTACTACAAGCACTTCCTGGTTTGGGGCCTTATTCTCCTTCAACCCATCCCCTCCACACCAGAGTGATCTCTCTAAAATGCACGTGGGTCATGTCATTTTCCTGCTTACAGTCTTTTACTCTCTCCATGTTGATATCAGGACACGTTTAAGTTTCAGGGCACAGCACGGAAGTCTGTGCTCTTGGATGCTGCATGCTGTTTTCTACCTCTGTGCCCTCCCCACACACCTTACCTGGTAACTCCCACCCATTCTTCCGGTCCCTGCCAGGGAGGGCTCTGAACCCACCTGCGTTCCCCAGCTCACATCAGGCCTTCCTGAGCTTCCTTGATGGACTTGACTTTTCTTTTATTACGTTTGCTTCCAATTATGTCATTTGTGTGAATATCTGCTTAATGCCTGTTTGTTCCAGGTAGTTTAAAATTCTTGAGGGTGCAGATAATGTTTGCTTACTATGACGCCTCAAATCCAGTATGTACCTGACACAGGGTAATTGCTCAATGAATAATTACTGAATGAATAAATGAGTTAATATATTTTCTTTCTTTGCTGGTGAAATCATGTCCATTCACTAAAATTCATCTAAAGTATCTTTTTCTCATAGATTTAATCTCTGAAATGACCTATGCCCACCCCTAACTCCACCACATGGTGCCTTTCTCTACCTTTTCGAAGCCCTGTGTATGTTGCTATTGGTAGCTTTAGAGTTTTGATGCAAGTTTTGATTTCCTTTGTTTCTTCAGCTAGATTTGGAGCTCCTGAAGCAAACATTTTATGTTTAAATCCCCAGTTTGCAACACTGTCTCTAACCCAGAGTAGATGCTTAAGTTCTGCCTTGCCCCATGAGTCTCATCTAAAACATCCTCACCAAAGGTCATCCAGCCTCTCTTCTGAAGAGGAGATCACAATACCTTCTTAATCATCCAGGAGAAAAGGTCTTCCTTATTTGGACCAGGAAACTATCTTCTTAGAGCTTCTAATCATTTGTTCTTAGTCCTATCTCTTGGGGACATAGGATCAGGAAAGCCATAGCAAGAAGGGAAGTGGTCCCCAGAGGCCAAAGCCAGCAGAAGATTATGGGTTCTAAAATAGTTAAAGGCGAGTCAAGATAAGCCAAAATTCCAGTGCATCGATGACACTTTTGCCTCTTTCTGTAGTTTCAGTTACAAATCTCAAAAGATAATCTCATAAATTGTTTCACATTACTGGGAAATAACGTGACAGATAGCAACAGTCAAAGCTAGATGCTGGCTCTTTGTAGACAATCTAGCAGAGATAGTTCTTAGAAAAAGAAGTTGGTACAGGACTAGTTAGATTGATCTAGGATCTGGTTTAAACACCTCTCCTTCAAAAACTCTACTCCAACTGTTATAATCCCCAAATAATAATTGATTTCCTCTACATAGTCTTTGGATGCTGATGAGAACAGTTTGTACCCCACAATTTTGTGATCAGTCAAATATCATACAATTTTTAAATGCTATTTTGTCTCGATATTGGCTCTGCCTCACCATCTAGAATATTCATACACACTAAAATCAAAGATGTATATCTTACTGGTTTTTTAAAAATTTTTTTTATTGTTTTATTTCCCCATTTCACACAGTACTCATTGCATTCAGCATCCTTCTAAAGATTCACACTCAATGGGTGTTTGTTGACAAGAACAGAGCATGGGACAAGTCCTTGAGAAACGTAAATTTCAGGGCAGGCCCTCAAATCCTGAGAAGAATGTGTCTGGTTGTGGTTTTGAAGCCCGGAGTCCTAGTAAGATGAATGAGTGGTGGTTAGAATGTTTGTGCACCTGGGGATACTGGACGGCAACCTCCAGCTCCCCCTTTCAAGGGAAGAAGGGGTGAGACGCTTGTGATGGGCTATCAGGAGCAGCTGCTGTTGCACCATTGTGGTGCCCTGCAGAGACTGACAGGTGAGGAGGGGGGTTGTGCTAGGGAGGAGGGAAAAGAAAGTGATTAAGACACAGCCTGTGACCTTAAGAAGATCAAATCCAGTAAGGGAGACAAGTACTCACATAATCACATATTAGTAAGGGAGGGAAAATCTAGAGCTTTTAGGACCAAGAAATTGGCATTGCTTCCTGGAGAAAAGGATGAAAAAGAACAGAGAAATACAGAGGGCTCAGAGAAACCCAGGCAAATCAAGTACATGTTCATTAGCTGTAACTGTGACCTTGTACACTGGGAAGATCTGCAGATGAGGTCCCGAGGCCTCCCCTGCCCATCATGCATATCAGATGCCTCAAGTTCTGCAATAAGCACACTGTGACATGAAATGCTTTCATTGTCAGAGGACTAAACAGGTGCATTTCTTTGTATCTGTGTAGAAGGAGGTCTGGCGGAAGGTGACAGAGACCATGCAAGGTGAGGAGGGTATCCCCAAGGAGTGGAGTGCTGGAATCCCAGTGGGGTGAGGAAAGCAGATGCCTGCAGGCTGTGGAAGCCCCCGCAGACTGAGAAGGGTGCCGTGTGGGGCAGGGAATGCCTTGTGTGGGGTGTCAGAACTCGCACGGAGCTGAGGAGGGTTCCGACATGGGTGTTCTCCTGACACAGGGAGTCAGAATTGAAGCAGAGGGAGGAGCCATGACAGACACGTGCTTACATGCAAAGGGACTGATCAAATACGTAAGTCTCTTAAGGGTAACAGAAGCCAGGTTTCTCGGTATTGGATAAGGGAGTTGCAAATATGGAAAGGGAAAACACTAGAGCACAAGAATGAACCTTATAATATTGGATTGGAACTGGAATTACGAGAGTGAACTCATGGCTTCTCAATATGCACAGACATGGAATTAAAGACACATATAAATGTGTGCATGTTTGTGTGTGTATATATGTGTGTATATTCTCTTGCTCTGTCCACTGTGATGCTTGAGAGTACTGCCACCCCAAAAGCACAGATCTAATGCCCATGTCTTGTTTTCTAAATATCATTGTCCACTAAAAGGAATCAGGTCTCTTTGGAGAAAGAGCAGATGACAGACTGAGTCATGAAAAGCCTATGATACCTTCTTGTGCCATAAAGCAAGGAAGTGCTCGAAGAATGATGGGGACTCTGACAGGAAGGAGGATGGAAGAAGGGAAACAATTCTTCTATTCCCATACCTCCTTCAGACAATGCTTGACACACATTGGGAAAATATTATTCTATATCCTTTAAAATAAAAATTAGTATCGGAAGCTCACGTCATGTTAGGCAAATTTATTTTTATCAGTTACATTCCAGCCTTATATCCCGAGACCATGCCCTGATTTCTGTAAAGCCACCAATACAAATACACCAATGCCAACCATACCACAGTAGAAACACAATTTTTAATGGCTAGGCCTACCCCTTATATGTGGTCTCTTACTGTTTTCCATTTCATTCATCTACACATTGATTGATTAGCAAGCATATGTTGAGTTCCTGCATCCCGTGAAGTGCTTTGATAGCAGTTGGGGATGCTGCATGGCCCTGGCCCAGCAGCCTAGTGAACATCTGGGTGGACGTCTACCCTGCTGGACTCCCACAGTTTTAGAGTTGGTCAGAGGGTTGGAGATAATTATTTAAGCCTCTCCCCACATACAAGTTTCATGCATGAGGAAATTAAAAGGCACATAAAAACCAATTATCTTTTAACCTTCCTAAAGCATATGTTTTCCAAACTAGAAGCTATATGTAAACACATTAAACATGTCTTATTGCTCCTAGAAGCCTAGAAGCATTGCAAGGATGAGAACATAATTCAAAAATGCTTGTGGAACAAATTAAAATAGCCCATATGCTCCACGACAGTCTGTTTTACCCACTTCTCTATTCCTAGCCCTTGAACAGTGCCTGGCATATAGTTGAGTGTTCAACAAATACTTACTGAATAAAATTTAAAAAGAGATATCCTAAGCAAGTGTATATATTGAGATGGTGGTCATTGGGGGTGTTTCGCCAACAGGCAATAGTTACAGTTGTTAAGGCTTTTATTTGGGGTTCCAATGCCTCCTTGCCCTGTGTAGTCCCCAGCCTTAAACCTTCCCGCCTCAGCCCTTTCTGTTAATATCTCTCTGCATTCCCAATGCTGTGTCAGGGTCAGACGACTGAGATGAGGGTAATGTGCCTCTTTGACCTCTAGGGGGAGCTGTGACTACTAAAATTCCTGAGGCAGGTGGGGGAGAAGAGAGGAGGGAGGGAGGGAGAGAACAAGGGAGGCGTAAAATGCCCTGGCATCAGGGCTCACTCCTTGTTTTAGCTGAGAGATGGTGTGTGGACAACTCGAAGACCCTAAAGTCCATTCCACGTGGACCTTCTCCAGCCTGCGGAGCACTGTCTCTGCAGTCCCTCTGGCCCGCACCCTTAGGGGTCTTTTGTTATTCAGTGCAGTTTCACTGGTGTGTGTCACTCCCTATTCAGGTCCAGCACCCCAAGTGGCTGAGATGCTCACAGGGAGTAAATGGTGCACAGTACTCCTCTTGTGTCCCGCTCACCACCCACTGAGGGGTACTCCTCCCTAGTTAGTGTTAAATCAGTGTGTCTTAAATTGATGCACAACTGCTCCAGGGAAGGGCTCCCGTGGGCTGGGCAAGGCGGCCCCTCTGAGTTCATCAGGATGAGGGAAGGGAAGCCGGAGTGGGCCTGTCCTGGGTCAGGAGAGGCAGCCGGAGGGCATCTGCCCAAAGGGAAGAGTCTGCTGTGAGGGGAGGAGGGTGCCACAGGCAGAGGGAGGAAGCAGAGACTGGGTTGTGCGCTGCGGGGGGGGGGGGGCAGCTGCTAGCACAAAAGCAACTGTCTGAGGAACCTACCCAGGCACACTGGGCCCCGACAAGCTAGTCCAAACCCCCAAACCCCCTCTTGAGGTGCCAGTGCGGAGCATGAAAGGGAAAGAGGAAGTGTGAACTGTAGACACTAACAGGAGCGGAGACTTCCTGGGCAAACCGTCTCCCAGAGCCGGGGAAACAAACCCAGAAGACCAGGAACCCAAGCAGGGAGACCCCAGGTCACTGTGTGACGCTGCCATGGGCTCCAGGCTCATCTTCTGTGGGGTCCTTTGCCTCCTGGGAGAAGGTGAGTCCTGGGCACAGGAGGGACATCTCCGTCCTTGGACTTTTAGATTTTTTTTCATGGAATTGCCTCTTAAGACTCCCTGCTGGGCTGAGTCTAAATTAGGCTTCTTCCTCCCACAGGCGCCCCGTGAACACTGGAATTACCCAGATACCAAAACACCTGGTCGCAGTGGTGGGGAGTAAAAGGACCCTGACATGTGAACAACATCTGGGACACAATTCTAGGTATTGGTACAGACAGAATGCTGAGACGTCGCTGCAGTTCATGTTCTTCTACAACTATAAGGAACTCGTTGAAAAAGGGACTGTTCCGAATCGCTTCACACCTGACTATCCAGATAGTTCTCCCTTGTACCTTCACGTGGACGCCCTGGAGCCACAATGACACAGCCACGTATCTTTGTGCCAGCAGCAAAGTCACAGCCATGCAGAGCCACTTCCTCCCTGTGCACAAACCTCCTGGGTCTAGCTGGGAGGCTGTGGGGGCGACATGTCCACCGGAGCCCTGAGACTTGGTGCAGCAGGAGCTGACAGAAATCTCAGGCCCCAATACCACCTGCCAATTCACTGGCTAAGCCAATGCCAAATTCCATGCCCAGACGCCAGCAGCCTGTGACCTGGCTTTGTCTTGAACGAGACTGTGCCTGCAATTGCATATAGTGCGGGTGCTCTCAAGTTTAAGCTATTCCAAGTTTCTTCCCATTGGCTTGTGCCCCTGGGAATCTTTTGTGAATCACTTAACACTCAAGCCACATCACTCCTCCTTTAAATATAGACCTTCTTCTAACTTCTTTTTCCATCCAAGTTAGACCCTGGATGTCAGCCCTCATTCCAGCTTCAAATATGCTCAGATCTTTTTTAAAACACCTCATCCCCTTCCCAAGTGTCTCTGTGAGTGCCTGTCCCTGAGGACAAGAGTCCCGTGCAGTTTGGATGGCTGTTCTGCAGTTCACGCTCCCTGCTGCACACTCGAGGTCTCAGCTTCTCACTGGCTTCTGGCTTCCACTCGGGCTTTGACACTCTCATGCTTGATTCTTTTTCCTTCTGTCTCTTCAGTCCTAATGCTATGCCTTCGTGTGATCCATAATGAGTTGTAGAGTCTGATGCCCCTGGACTGTTGCTCGTAACAAGCAATAAAAGAAGATGACCTCCTGACTTTCCTGGCCAGGACTTAATACTTGGGGTTATCTTTGCTGTGCCCCATATTTCCCCTGCTTGCTCCTGGTAATGGGCCCTCCATCCTGCACACACCCTGAGCGCTGAGCAGGGCCCTGAGCCCTGGGTGGTCAGGTGTCTGCATGGGCACAAAGGCTCTCTCTTCTCTCCTGTAGAGGGTGCTCCAGGGGCAGTGGGTGTTGCCAGAGACACTAGTCATTCTACCAGACCTCGCCTATGCGACACAGGAGCACAGAATGCCCCTTCTCTGTTTGTGATAACCCAAGGTGTGAGCCAGAGAGGCTTCATTCCTGTGATCCTGCCATGAAAACCTGGCTTCTGTGCTGGACAATGTTTAGTCTCCTGGATGCAGGTGGACCCACAGGGCTCTAGGAAATTCTCATCTCAGACTTAACCGAGACAGTTTGAAACCATCCTCTTAATCTTCTTTCTTTTCCCACAGGACACACAGAACCTGGAGTCATCCAGACCCCTACCCATCAGGTCACAAAGAAGGGGCAAGAAGTGATCTTGAGATGTGACCCCATTTCTGGTCACTTATACTTCTATTGGTACCGACAGATTTCGGGACAGAAAGTGGAGTTTCTGGTTTCTTTCTATAATGAGAAAGTCTCAGAGAAGTCTGAAATATTCAAGGACCGATTCTCACTTAAAAGGCAGAGTGGATCATATTTAACTCTGAAGATACAGTCCACGGAGCTGGAAGACTCAGCCACGTACTTCTGTGCCAGCAGCCAAGCCACAGCCTTGCAAAGACACCTCCAGCCTGTGCACAAACCCTCATGGCCCACCTCTCTCCCAGCTACTGGCACCCTTTCCTGCCCAAGAGAAGGAATCCTGGTCAGACTTGTTGTTGCATCTGTCTCCAGATAGACACATATCTGAAATTAAATTCAAGGTAGAATATTGTGGGCAGAAATGGCCAGAGGCCATGAGATATGTAGAATTTTTATAGATACCAAAAGGTGTGACTGTGGGCCCCAAAGATGGGAGAATACTTGCCCAGGAAGTGACAAAGTGACGTGTCTTCTCCTTATTTCCATTCTGCTATTTTCTGTTGGATTTTTTATTTGTTTTAATTGTTTGGGGGAAAAAATTTAACTCACAGGATGGAGAGATGATTACTGAGTGGGGGCTCAGGTGTTTATATGAGAGGAGGATACCGATGGAAATCTTCATAATGATAATGGGCTCGGTCCATGGTCATAAATAACAGAGAGTCTTGCCCAGCATGTGGTCAAAATCAGAACTCTGTGATGACCCTGTCAACCTGGTGTAATGCATTTGGGATCATGATGTTAGCCCACATGAGAATGAGCTAAGAGAATGCACTTGTGGGTCAGGGCACCATGTCACTGGGACATCCAGGGCTTGGGTCTTATGTAAACAGAGGTAAAGTGACCAGTGGCCTTCTGCCAGTGGCCAGATGCTAGGACAGGGATGAGGATTCCTTCACCACTGCTGCTGCCCCTACCACTGCCACGGCAGACCACCCTTGTCACCACAGGTGTGCCAGGGCCTTGGGCAGTTGTCCTCTTCCGTAACTGCTCCAAGGGAAACACCAGAGACACTCTGAGCTGGGATCAGAGGAGGATGAATTAGAGCTGAGTTGTAGTGATTCAGAACCCTTCCCCCAGATATGTCTCGTAGTCCAAGAGCACAAAGGAGCCCACGGAGCTTAAGAATTGAAGGGGTATCCTCCCCACAGCTGCGATTGTGTGGTTTGGGAACACAGGGCATTTATCTTGACCAAAACCGGCGAGGGACAATTTTTCCCTGACCCACAGCCTCCATTCGTCCCAGGCACCGCAGCAGGACTGGAGCACTGTCAGGGCAAGACGGGAGGGCGTGTGCCTGGGGCGGCGTGCGCCCTGTAGGGCTGCGGTGCTGTGGGGGAGACTCAGGGGGCTGCATGTTAAGTCTTCCCAGATGAAGCGTCTACATCACCTTGGCTTCCTCCTCCACAATGATGACGTCCCCCTCCCAAGGGACAGAGCAGAGAGGGACCCTGTTGTATTTTCAGTTGGCCTCTGTTTGGGTCTGTTTCTTTTGTCTCTTCTCTTTTCTTGGTTTTTGGCCACAGGATCTCGTTTCCTCACACAATCCGTAATTCATTTAAATGCTGGATACCGCACATGAAAACTTATGCTGATAATTTAAGAATATGAATGATTTCATCCTCCTTGGAAAGGATTCATTTCTGTTTCTGCTAGAAAACCATAGCGGGGGCAGGTCACCTTAAGTTAGTTGATGATTGAGCTCTATTGGAGCTGGGCTTCAGCCTTTGTAATGGCCATTCACTTTTGCTTGTAGGTTGTAGCCATTTAAGTAACAAACTAAATGTCTAGAGTATTTTTAACTGCTTTATATGAGTATAATTTACATAAGATAATATTTGCCCATTTTAAAATGTGCAATTTAATGAGTTTAATAAACTTTATGGAGTCATGCAGCTACCACTATGATCCAGTTCTAAACATCTCCATCCCTCCCTCTGTCTCAGAGTTCCTTTGTGCTCATTTTCAGCCAGTCTCTATTCCTACTTCCACCCCAAGGCCTGGGATCTTTGCCGGGGTCCTCATCTAGTCAGTAGTCACTGAACATAAATGTTCTCCAGATCAGAAAGGTGACAGATTCTCTGCAAAGTCACTCACCTCTCAGTCTTCTCTTTCTTCTCAGCTACTTAGGTGGTGATGTTACATTAGCAGATGACATTAAGGGAAAGATGTTCTTGTAGATTAATATCTACTCTTTGAGACGTCGATCTCTTAAGTCCTGAATGCCTCAATGGTTCCCAATGACTTAAAACTTATATCTTTTATGTTTTGATGGGCTTTCCTAGATGGTTGTGGTGGGAATGTTGTTTTGTAGCAATCCAGACTGCTAACTCTGAAAGCCAGTTTTTACATTTTTTAGAGGTAGGGTGCATTTGAGCATGTTTGCATTTTGGGTAGAAGCAGCCAGAAGAGAGGGAGGAGTGAAGCCCTTCCACTCTCCCACCCATGTTCCTATTTGTAAGACCTCTACCACCCTACTGCCTTTGGGCCCCTGCAGGACTGAGTCTTGGCATGTTTGACCCTTTAGCCACAAGGAGGAGCTGTGACTCTACTGAGTGAGACTCAGGGGACCCTAGGAAGGGCTGAGAGAATTCTCTGGATGGGAGAGGGTTAAGAGAAAGACTGGGTTTATTTGCAGTGTGGGAACATGTGGTCTGCAGAGGCTGTGAGTCAGTGCTGAAATGTGAGGGGTTAATACAGACTACTCACCTTGCATTGATGTGCACGTGTGTTTGTCCCAGCAAGGAGCCAGGACTGCCAGGCTTGTTGCATGTGAGCCTGCAGGGGACTAGAGAGGAGGAGGGGTTGAGCTGGGCAGGGTGAGAGCCCACAAGCAGATGCAGGTAGAGGACCCCTTCTTGAGAGGAATGAGAGAGGCTCTAAGGGCTGGGCCTGTGCTTCAGCTCCGCCCAGTCCAGTGGAGCCCTGCCTTGCAGTGAGCTCCTGGGCCCAGGCAAAGAGCCTGACTGGCCAGGGTTCCTTGGGGATGTTGCAGAGATAGCAATGACCAAGGGAAATCCATTATCAGGCCAGAGGAAACCTAGAGTCTAATCTTCTCACCCCAGAATCTCAGGGAATTAAGCTGGAAAGGATTTTTTTTGTTGTTGTTTTTTTTAGTTTGTTTCTTGTCCATCTTATTGATGGTTCTGTGTATTCTTGGAGCAGAAGTGTCCCAGCAATGACAGGAAACCACTCCTCTGGGTTTGAGCAAATGTTTCTATCAAAACAGCAGCAATAGATTTCCTTATGGACTCTGTCTCCAACTTCTGTCTCTATCTACAAAGACACACAGATGCTAGAATTGTCCAGATGTCAAAACATCCAATGATACCCAAACACCTAGAGACTGAAAAGGATGTGGCATTGACAGACATGCAGGATGTACTCCTGAAACATGACTTTTCATTTTCTTTTCCCTAGAGGCTCTTGTTACACCTTTAATAAAAAAGAATTTGAAATTTCTTTTGCTTTTTGGATATCCAAAAATACAACAAAATTACATTTTATGTAGGTCTAGTTAAGGAGCAGGAGGAAGCTCCAGAAGATCTCTATACCTTCCCATATCTTGTCTACCATGCGGCCTGGAGTGATTGTCTCCCTACACGGTTCAACAGGTAAACTGTTAGCACTTCTGTGAAGGTTAATTTTGCAGCTCATCTTGGAATGGGACAAAGAAATCTCCTAAGGATAGCCAATGTATTTGTCTATACTGAAATCTAAATTTCTTAACTTTCTGTGGTATGAGCCACTTTCAAATCTGCTGAAAGTTATACACACATCAGAAAATGCAGGAACACACACTTCAAAGCTTAATATGAAATATGTAAAATGACTGGATTTAACTTAAGGCTTAGGGAATTCAGGATCCCCCTGAACTTCTCCACTCCTCCCCTCAGCAAACACCTACATCTTTCTCAATAACAAACATAAGGTGATATACAATCATTTTCCATGGTTAATAAGTAATGCCGATGCATATGGCATTGAATTTAATTTTGTTAATTGTTACTTTCGAATGACTATAGATTAAACATTTATGATGAATATAATAATAGAAATAATAAATGCAAATATTTTAGGTTGATAGATGAAATTTTAATAGCAAAATGGGCAAATAACATGAACTGATGATTTGTAAAAGGAAAAGACAAATGGTCTATAACAGGATATCCCACTGGACTTTGATCTGAATCTCCATTTGGAAAACTGGAAGCTTAGTCCACCTGCAGGCATATGATCACATGAGTTGATGTACGTGATGCTTTTATATTTTTGTCAGCAAGAAAGGAGATTTTTTCATTAGAGTCAGAGCCATAAGTAACCAGCAGCCAGCCGAGTGGAATAGAAATGATGCCATGTTCAGCAGACCTGAACAACCAGTTTTGAGCACCAGTGAATAGTTGGAATCTGATGAAACTGAAATCTTCATGGGCTTCTGTTCTTGGGAAACGAAGTTTGACATGATTGGACACAAGAGATTTTCCTTCCATCCTATTCTGCCAGAGCACACAGCACAGTTTTCTCCCATGAGTTCCTAGGGGTTTGAAAGAAGTTGTATTCTCATGGGAAATCAAAAAAGGAGTGGCTTTTTTGAAGGTTTTGTTTCTAGAAGAAAAGGAAGATTTTTTTTTATGAAACATACCAACATGCATGCCTTTCCCACTAATATCCAGACTTTGAGGAATTCACCAACTAGAAGAATTTTAAACATTAGATTAGATGACAATATGAGGATGGTTTTATATCTGGGTTCTCAGTCCTGTTCCAAAGGTCTATATCTCTGTTCTCATGCCAGTACCACGATGTTTTGGTTACTACAGCCTTATAGTAAATCTTGAAGTCTGATAGACTGATGCCTCCAATTTGTTCTTTTTGCTTAAGATTGCTCTGGCTATATGAGGTCTCTTATGAATATAGATGCAAAAATTCTCAACAAAATCTTAGCAAACTGAATTCAACAGCATATCAAAAAAATAATTCATCATGAACAGGTAGGTTTTATCCCAGAGATGCCAGGATGGTTCAACATATGCAAATCTATGAATGTAATACACCATAGAAATAAAAACAAGAATAATCACCATATGATTCTCTCAATAAATGCAGAAAAAGCACTGGACAAAATTCAGCACATTTTTATGATAAAAACTCTTAACAACATAGGCATAAATGGGTCATACCTCAAAATTATTAAAGCCATATATGATAAACCCACAGCCAATATCATACTGAATGGGGAAAAGTTGAAAGCATTCCCACTTAAAACTGGAACCAGACAAGGTTGCCCACTATCTCCACTTCTATTCAATATAGTGCTGGAAGTCCTTGTCAGAGCAATCAGACAACAGCGGGGAATCGAAGGTGTCCAAATACAGGCAGAAGAGTTCATTTATTTTCCTGATGGTGGACTGGCTCTTGCCAAGGGTCCTAGCATCCACACTCTTTCCCTATTGTATTGGTTTCCCCTTCTTCAATGTGGCCACCATGTCAGAAAAAGTGTAAAGAATCAATTGATTTGTTCCCTTATATTGATTGAACAATTCTTAATAGACTGTAAAATATTCTTGTTTTACAACTCTCCTGTAAAAATATAAAACAATAACCAAAACTATCATTAGCTCATATGACAGCAATTTCTATCAGTTTCATTGGAGCATCTCTTCCTAAGAGGCTGCCTACTTGATTTTGTCAAAACATTTGACTAAAATAGTAAGATAAATGATTATTTAAAATCTACTCTTTAAGGATGGTAACTTCATTATATAGTTCTAATCACCATTATACATGTAGCCTCTTTTCATTTTACTTTTCTCCCTTCCCTCCTTCCTTCCTGTTCTTCTTCCTTCCTCCCTTCCTTTCTTTCTTGAACAGCAACCCAAGCAAGCCATGTGGTGCAATGAGGTAGGTCTCGGGGACACTGGATGAATAAAGCCCATATCCGGGTATAGCTGGTCATGTTTTTGAAAATGACTTTAGCCCATTGTTTTATAGGTGAGAAAGCTGAATGCTGTATAAAGTATTTAAATGTAAACACTGATAATAATAATGACCTTCATGTAACATGTATCTTATATCTTAAATCTACAGATAGTGTGTGAATTTCTTAAGCATCATGAGAGTGAGAATATTGTCTGACTCAGGCTTTGCACTAAATAGCCATTTGATAGCAGTGAAGAGACAAAGGATGCCCTATGTTCCAATGAGAAGAGTGGTCATTTTGTTTATTTCTACATCCCCAGTGCTAGTTTGTGTTCAATAAAACACAAATGAACCACCTCGGTCTATCTTGAGAAGGGTTTCATGAGTAGTTGGTAGTATTAACAAAGGTGGTTTTTGTTTATTTCTGTGTGTAAGACACACAAAAATGTGACGACTTTCCTGACCATGGTTGTTCCCTGATCTTTCTCCTGGTGGTTGCTGACCTGGTCCACTGACTGGGAATACGAAGATCTGAGTGCTGGTCCTACTGATTGCAGAGGAAGAGCTGGGACCCTACTGATACCTGAGGCTGGGGACAGATGGAAGGATGAGAGAGAATGGGAAGGACTACTGGAAAAAGTACAGAGGACAGCAGTTCTCAACCAGGGATGATTCTGCAATGTCTGGAGACATTGTTGGTTGTCACACCAGGAGTGGCTACTGGCATCTGGTGGGCAGGGCACAGGTATGCTGCTAAACATCCTACATGCACAGGGCAGTCCACGACATTCATCTGATGCAACGTGTCAGTAGTGTCTAGGTAGAGGCATTGTGCTTAAACTTTATGCAAAAAGGAAGTACACCTCAAGGACAGAAAAGTCATTCTCATGGGTCTTCCCCAACATCCATCTGGTTGTTTACATCAACCGTGATTTGCTCCCAACACACAGTGACTTCCTACTCTCTAGCAGCCTCCTTTCCCTCATAGCTCTGCCCCCTGGACAGATAAAAACATCACAGACACTGGGGCTGCACTTTACTCTCCTCAAAGACTCATCAACAGTGCTTTCTCCTAAATTAGATCACATTTGTGCATTTAAATGGCTTAGCTGGTCCTCAAGTGAGACCACAAGTCGGTCTCTTCTGAAATAGTCAGGGGGAGGGGAGTCACTGAGCATGAATCAGACATTTAGAGGAGCAAAGATTCAGGAGAGCAAAATACTGTCCTGCATGACTGGGAGGGGCAGCAGAAGATGCAGAGAAGGGAAACTAGCCTGGCTCTGAGGGAGGGGCTGACAGGG
>CAUYPO010059012.1:0-28913 GCA_963574435.1 Cheirogaleus major | reverse complement strand
CGTCAATTCATGAGTGGATAACTAAAATGTGGTATATGCTCACAATGGAATATTACTCAATTCTAAGAAACGACAGTGAGCTAACAGCGTTTATGCTATCCTGGATTAAGCTTAAGCCCGTTATCCAAAGTGAGGCGACACAAGATCTGGAAAATGGGCTCCACATCTACGTGCCATCAAATTGGTACTGACTGATTAAAACTATGGTGCTTAAATGGTGGTAGTGTTCACCAGGGTTTCGGGGGGGGGGGGCAAGACCCACATCATAGGGATGTGGCAAGCATTGTCGGGGGGGAAGGGCATACCTCTAACCCTTCTTAGGGAGAAGCAAAGTTATACAATATATCCAAAATGTAAAAAAAAAAAAAAAATCTTTTGTTGGATGGAGGGCAGGCGGGAAGGGGGAGGAAGTGTAGAGTTACATAATGTGACTCTTGCGCGCCACCTGGGGATTGGACTCGCTTGAAGCTCTGACATGTGGGGGGGGAGGGATGGTAGGGGCAATGTATGTAACCCTAACAATATTTGTACCCCCATTATACGATGAAATAAAAGGAAAAAAAATTAAAAATTAAATAATAAAAATAAACAGAATAATGAGATAGGTACGTCGAACTTACAGGCCTAAAGAAAATTGGATTTTTGTTTTTGCCAGAAATAAATTAAATACTAATTTTCCTTTTCCCACATAAAACTTACCCTTAATAACTAATAATTAAGTCATTTACAAATATTAATTCATTTAACCCTCACAACTACCAAGTGAAGTAAATAATGTGAACTAAAATAAAATCTTAAGCCCCCCAGCTGACTTTAATTGGACCCCCTCCCCATCTTGGCCAAGGGGACCCAAGAAATACCCTAAAACTGAGTTGCTGGCCATGAAAAGGGAGGTCAGACATGCCTCCTCATGCTCCACTCTCTCCTTGGAGCTATCCGTTGTAACTCATTAAAAAGCCTATAGCTACACAAGACAAAGCTCAAAACACACCTGCAGGTCACCAATTTACTTAACAGATCACTTGAGTCTGAGTCTACGTCCAGTACATGTCCGGTGGCTTGTCTCTGATTAACAGAATTCCTTATCTTAACTTAAAACATTCCAAGCCTTTAAACAAAGCTTCATTTCTATAACCAATCAAAAATCAAAGAATCTTTAAACCCACCTATAACTTACAATGCCCCGCTTCAAGATGTCCCACCTTTTCAGGCCAAAGCAATGTACGCTTCCGTGTATTGATTTATGACTTTACGTGTAATTCCTGTCTCCCTGAAATGTATAAAACCAAACTGTAACCCAACCACTGCAAGACCACTTGCTCAAGGCTTCTTGGGCATGGCTCTCTGAGACATGGTTGCATATAGTCAGCTCAGAATAAACCTCTTCCAATTATTTTGCAGAGTTTGGGTTCTTTTCCATTGACAGTAATATTATTCTCTCCATTTTACTGGTAATTGTCTTAGTCTGTTCAGATTGCTATAGCAAAATACCATAAACTGGGTGGCTTATAAACAACAAAAACTTATTTCTCACAGTTCTGGGGGCTGGAAAGTCTAAGATCAAGACACCAGTACATTAGGTATCTAGTAAGAAACCACTTCCTGATTCATAGCTGGTGCCTTCTCACTGTCTTCACATGGCAGGAGAGGCCAATGAGGTCACTGGGCCTCTTTTATAAGGGCTCCACCTCATGATCTATAATAATCACCTCCCAAAGGCCCCACCTTCTATTACCTTGAGGATTTCAACATTATGAATTGGGGGTACATGGGCACTAAATATTCAGTCCATTGTGATAATGAAGTGACAGCACAGAGAGATGACGAAGTAGCTTCCCCAAGGTCAAACAGCTAAAAAATGGCAGAGCCAAAATTCAAATCCAGGTTGTCTGACTTCTCATATTGTCCTTGAACATGAAAAAAAGCACACTTGACAGAAATAATTAGGTATGTATAAAAGCAAGTTTTACATGCTGTTAAGATTTTAACTAAGTCTCTTGTTCCTTTTTTTCCCCTAGTAGTTATTAAGAAAGGTTTGCACCAGAAATTCCAAGAAAACCTCATGTTGTACAGGGGAATGACCCAAATAAAAACAGCTTTCCAGATTTCTAACTTCATCCTTGACCCCACACCCCAGACCTCCAGCATCCTAAGACAAGGAGCTCTCCCACTGTAACAAAGAACATGTTGCTCTGGCCCTCACAGAATTCCAGCCTAGTGTATTTGACATTTACTGAGTTAGTTCCCATTTCATTTCTTTTCATCCTATACCACCTCATATAGCCCTTTTCCATGCTCATTCCCAAACCAGGAAACAGTTTAAAATATTAATAAAACAAAATAAATTCAAGAGATAGAAGATAACTCCATTTAATTTTGGTTTTAACTCTAAAAACAGATTTGAGGATAAAGGTTCTCTCCCTCCTTCTACTCCAAAACCCCACCTGAAGTCAGCAATGGGCATAAACAAGAATGTCTTTTTCTTGGCTACCTCCCGAGAACTTCCTCCTCCTTCTAAGCGGACCATACCTGCTGTTCTGAATCTGCCTTACCAGGCAGTCCTCCACTGCCACTGTTTCCAAAGCAGACATAATCTAAAAAGCATCTTCACTGTAGCAGGAAAGCATTGTCTGCTAGTAATTAACAAAGCAATCATAGTCAAATTCAGATTGTGGTGTATCCACACAAATCATGTTTTTAAATTTACCAACTCTGCAATTTTGGATAAGCTATTTATTAGCCTTTTATAGATGAAGAGACAAGTTATAATGATGATCAAAAGAGACAGCGTGTATAGCATACCTAATAAACTGTCTGGCACCAAGTAAATGCTCAATAAATAGTAGCTATCACAATATTTATTATTAAAAGAATCTACAGAACCATGTTTAATTACTTGTTTTTATAGACACCTGTCTCTTATTTAATCCTACTTTTCATATAGCTTAAATAAGAAAGGACCTTGGAATTAAAATGTTTAATCATTCTTTTACAGCAACAGTAAGAACATGTGTTACATTGTGTGGGGATGTGCGATGCACAGAATTCTATTGGGAGAAAGAGAGAGTGAGAAGGTAGTATCATTTAGTCCTTAGCACAGGTAAGAGGTAGCCAAGGAAAGAACAGGTGAGCCCAGATTAAGGATAACCCCATGAGGCAATACAAATGGATAAACATTTCCAAGATAGATTTACATGTATATTGCAAGACCAACACCTTAGAAAATACATAGTCATCCCTCAGTATCCATGGCAGACTGGTTCCAGAACCCCCTGAGATACCAAAATCCCAGGATGCTCAAGTCCCTCATATACAATGGTACAGTATTTGCATATAACCAATTCATATCCTCCCATATACTTTAAATCATGTCTAGATTGCTAATAATACCTGATGCAATGTAAATGCTATATAAACAGTTATTAGACTGTGTTTTTAAATTTGCATTATTTTTTATTGCTGTATTGTTATTTTTTATTGGTTTTTTCCCAAATATTTCTAATCTATGGTCAGTTGAATCTGCAGATGTGAAACCCACAGATATGCTGGGCTAACTGTATTCTTTTAATATATGAATACAAATAAGAAATCAAAGAACTACCTTCAGAAAGTATCTTTTTTATAAATTAAGCTATTCTAGATTCTATGTACAAAAAAGAATAACATTATCACAATATGCTATGAAGAAATGATTGTTTTATCACTTAGGTTTTGTTTCTTTTTATTTAAAAAGACAGAAAGAATAAGATAAGGGTAAAAAGCCTAAGTATAATAATTAGTGCCATTATTTCTAAACTTTAGTACATATCAGTGAATAGAAAATAAAGCTTGCTGTGTTTCTTGACATAAAGCTAGGATTCTGATATATTTTTTGTACCTTTAGGTTAATATAACAGAGAAAGATCATATCAGTGTCCTCATATACAATAGGGATAATAGTACCTACCTCATAGGGTTCTTGTGAGGCTTAAATGAGTTAATATTTGTGAAGTGCTTAGAACAGCACCTAGCTCACAGGAAGGAAGCACTAGTAAGAGTCTGGTTGATAGAAAAGAGATGGAAATCAAAATTACTGCAATCATACTAAAAAGAGTCTCAGAAAACTAATATATAACAAGAGAAAATGCCAAATAAGACCACACAGAAACCTATTACAATTTTACAATTCAAGAGTCTGAGTAAACAACAATTCTTCAATATAACTATGCCTGACACATCACATAGTGATCAAATTGTGTAAAACACCATAGGCACAGGAGAGGGAAATTGTTTCACAATAGACATACTCAGAAACATAACTGCTCATTCAAATATATCAGACAAACATACAGTTTTATTTTATAGTTCCATTACTGTCTTGATTACCTAAATCATGTATCTGAACAATTAGACTACCCACGCGGAAAACCTTTATTCTTGGGCCTTAATTTGTGGTTTACAAAGTTCAAAGTGCACTTAAGCCACAGTTCAAGGGAGTCACTTTTTAGTTAATTGGGAGGAAAAGTGGGGATGAGTGAGCAGGACCAGCATCACTGTGGTATGACTGGCCAGCCTCTGGAAACTGCTACTAGGTAAACAGACTTCAGGTACTTTGATTTATGATCTGGACCATAAAGTGTCAAAGAGACTATTAGAGCCATCATGAGGTCTCTCCCCCAGACCCCCCTCTCCTTGCTACTGAGCCCGCAGCCTCTCAGTATGTACTGATCTCCCTTTTAAACACCTTTTAATTCTCTGCCACCTCCACCTCCTAGTCCTTTGGTTTTCACTTCAACTGATTATAAAGTAAAGAAGCAGGGATGGAGTTCAAGACACTTAAGGAAATAAGCAGTCACCTAAAATGATCCCAAATTTTCCTATCCAACATACCACCTCTATAAATGTCCAAAATGTGAAATATAAGGATTATTGTGTTTTTTTAATGTTCACTATTATAAACTATCTAAGTTTCTAATATTTTTCTGGTTGAATTACAAATTAATCAAATCATATTTTTAAAATAAGCTCTGGGTATATAGAATTTTTTTAAACCATTACAAAACTGATTGGTAACTTTCCCCCCCAAAAAAAGGCAAGCTGAAAACTAGGCCAAAGGAGAATATTTGGGTATAGTATGTAAAGAGTCACACATAAAATAAAAGAAATAATCATAATAGTTTGAAATCAAGTAATTCTTCAACTATTAGAGGTTGACTCTTATGGCTTGAAAAGCATTTGTTGACTAATGTCCAAAACTATATTATATAACTGCTACAGATAATTGACACATAGGAAATCAATCTTTTACCTTGAGCTATGTTTATATATCACTCAAATTATGTACCAGACAGTATAAATATATACATTTTCCCCAAGTACTTGTGGTTTACAAAATGGCTTCATTTTATGTTCATTTTAATTGAGAATATAAAAACAAAACATATGCCCACAAAAGTTTTTCAGTCTCCATCAATCACTATTAATAATACATGTCACTAAACACCACTTCCTGTCACCATGGCCATGTGTCTCCCATGCCTTTTCTCAGCACAGCAGTTATGATCAATACCTGCCATGCACAGCAGGTCAGTTAACAATACCTTATATTTATAGCATTTTTCCTTGAGGTCTCAGGACCACATTATTTTCCCCAGCCACAAATCTAAACCTAAGTGTTCTGGTAATGAAGAAATCATTAAAAAAAAACTATCATCCTTCACAAATGTGCTTTTATAAATGCTACAACACATTGTACTAGATGCTAAATTACCAACCAGTAATCATGTTATCACAGCGCAACTAGAAATTGCAAGAGAATGTTGACCCAGAAACAGCCAATAAATGCTTCTGTGGCTTTAGGCTGCCCAAGCAGGCTTATACAGTTACAAACAACCGATTTATAATGGCACAATTTAAGGTTAATCCTAACATAAATGACATTTTTGGATCGTTTTATATCTTTAGATATGCTTCATAAATTAAATTACAGAATTCTTCAGGTAGAGCATGACTATGGTGACAATTATTGTATCAGACCATATTTTACAACTTATACCAAAAATCAGAATCAGTTTTACTTCAGCACATTAAGACTCTTAAGCCTAGAAATTCAGGAAAAGACTCAGGCTGTTGTGAATCAGTGAGTGATGACTAGTATTTTATACCTGAGGATGCGCAGTACTATTGCCTGCTTCCATCAGGTGGCTAATCGAAACCATGGACATAAAGCACACTTTCCACTTACATTTCCTAAGGAGACACTGTGGATATCATAGTATTTTTCCCTTCATTATCTGGTTATGCACATACCTCAAAACACTAGCAATACAAATAAACATGCCAGATTCTTGTTTTTCACTCCACTGACACAAGCTTCATTTCATGCTTCAGAGCTTTTACAAATAAACCACTACAACAAAGCAGTGCACGCAAAACGTGACTGTTGGTTTCTGTTTAATGACTTTATTTTTTGGTAGAAAATGATAGTTTTGAAGATGCCAAACTATACTGACTCTTGTGTCTGCGTGAGCTAGCAGCAAAGGCAAAACACCAGGCTTAATGTGCTAAATTAACAAAGGACATCTTCCTGCTTTAACACTCAGACTATGGGTCACAACACAAATATGTACGCTAGAACTCAGAGTGTGGGTTTCATCTGGCTGAAAGTATGTACACAGTCCTTGTTCTTGAATGTTAGATTTGCTAACAAAGATGTGAAGAAAGCTGCACTCTTGGTACCTCAGAAAAAACACAAAAATAATTTATTTCTAGTGTAAAACATGAAACTATATTCAGTGTCTATATTACGTGCCTAGGTTTCAATATCCTGTTTGCCTTTCATGCTTAAATGAGAAAATACTTATTTTCTCTCCTGGTTATCTTCTCAAAACAGATCTACTTCATTTTAATCAATGTACCATTTTATTACCATCATCAAAGAGTATTTAGCAGAGCATCTGTGAATCCTTGGCAGGTAAAATTCAGTTTAAAACCAAACCCAATTGTGAAATAATCTGCAAATTGTTATTGCAACTAAAACCCTTTAGTTTCCAATACAATCTTCTAATGAAGTGACATTACTTAAAATTGCTAGCAAATATGAACAGACTGAGAAATCTAGTAATCAGCAAGCTAACAGGTGTTGAAATCCCAAAAGAGGGAAGAGGAATATTAGAACATCAGTCTATGCCTGACACCTCAAGTAGCTGTCATATCCAGAATTCCAATCAACTTAACCGCATTTCAAGACAATCAGTGCCAGTTTCTTTTCATTAATCACTTTCTAGCAAAAATACAATTTCTTTCATTCCGTATAATATTCTCTAAATGACCTATTCTAACTTATACATTATTTTACTAAGTTGGTTATACAATTCAATTAGTTGGCCATTTTCCAGTTATCAATATGCCACCTCATATTGTTTAAATATGATTTAAAACAAATCATATTAACATATATACAATTTCCTTCTGAACTGATCAGCTGTATTTCTGAAAATGAATGTTTTCTTTCACATTATTACCCGTAAGATAATATGTAAGTATCCAAAAACAAGTCTTCACAATCTCAATTTTAATTTATTATTTGTGTCTGCAACAAACTAAATATCACAAAATGATTGCATGGCTTGGGGCCACTGAGGAAACAAGGGTACCCATCACTTGAGCAATTCCCTATCCAGTACCCGAATGTCCTTGGCAACTGCATGGTGACCCCGTCATCACACTCACAAACACCGCTGCAAATACCGCCCGGCTGCCTGCCCTCAGAGGTGCTCTGGATTGCTTCCTTACACATAAAAACACGAGGCAGTCTCCAGTTCTTTAAAGCATGAACACAAGACCTCCCAGAAACAAAAGCAATGACATCGGTGCCAAGTATCTCAGCGACAAAGTCTTAATCCTGCGACAAACTCTGGTATCGCTGGATGTTGGGAAAGCCGGGCTACCTTTCCCATCTAGTTACAGGTGCAACGACACCCTCCAAACATAAAGGTCGTAGAGTCAAAATCCAAACGAACTTCAGAAGCCTCCTCAAACCGCTTGGGCCACAGGCATAAGAACAGGCTCACTTTTCAGAGATTTGTAAAAATCTCTCGTTCGTCCCCTCTACTACCCTCCATTGCCTCCTCAAAGAGAATAACCCAGGAAATAGGAAAAGTCCAAAGATAAATATTTTCATACCTTTTTTTTCTTTTTCCTAAAAGCCTCGATGCCAAAAAAGAGAAAAAGAGAGAGGGGGAGGACAGCGGCTCTGGTAAGCGGGAGCAGCCCCGCCGCGAGCCTCCGGAGTTGGAGCCGGGACGGCGGCCGCGCGCCCGGGGAGGTTCGCGCCCACCCGGCGCCGGCGGCCCGAAGTTTGCGTCCCTCAGCCCGCGCGCCCGGACTGCCCGGCGCCGTCCCGCGCTGCGGGGCGGGCGGCTCCCGGTGCGGGGAGGCCGCGGCGGCGTCGGGGGCAGCCACGCGTCGTCCCCCGGTGGGCACGCGCGCCCCGGGGACTCGGGCGCAGCCTGCCGCGGACGCCCCTCCCTCCCGCAACGGGCGGACCCCCGCCTCCCCGGCGCCCCTGCCCGGCCGCGGGCGCGCTCGCCTTACCTGGCCGGCGGCGGCCGAGGGCCCGGAGCCGCTCCGGCGGCGGCGGCGGCGGCTGGGAGGGGAGGGAGGCGCCCGCGGAGGAGGAGCTCGGGCGAGCAGCGGGCGGGCTGGCGGGCGGGCGGGCGGCTTTGTCTCCGCCGCGCCGAGCCGCCGACCCTGCGTCACCATGGCAACCGCCGGGGACCGGGGCCGAGGGGGAGCCCCCCTCCACAACCCCCGGCACCAAGGGTCCGGGACCGGCCGGGCCGCCGCCGCCGGGGCCCCTCGCCCTTCTCCTCAGCGGTCTGGGGGTTCCGAGGGGACAAGGACCCCCCGTGAGCCGCCACCAGCACGAACACGCACCCCTCTCAATCTCCCTCACAAATCGCCTCTCTCCCCAGCAAGAGGGGAAGCCTGGAAGAGAGAAGCCAGCCCAGGGCCAGTTTTTATTTCCATCCTAGTAGGCACTCCTTTGCTTTCCCACGCTGGACACTCCAAACCTCCCCCCTTCCCCGCACGGGCCACCGCCACACCTGTCTTCTGTGGAGCTGCACTCTCAGAATGGAAATTCACTTAAGGGAGAAGAAAGAGCAATGCAAAGTGATAAAGTGTTGAGCAACTGGTACTCGGTGCTCCTGTTGCCTCTGCCGCAGCGTGCACGGAGCTGCCAAGGGACGCGTCCCTCCTCCTTCTCCGCCTCCTCTCCTCCTCCCTCTACTGGATCTGGTCTCAGTCCACCGAAATCGTTTTTCTACCTTGTTGAGGGCTCTTGTAGGTGGGAGGGGAAAAGGGGGCTTTATTTTTTATTATAAACACAGGATACACTTGTAACCTCACAAGCTGAAACACAACTTTCAGGCTGCAGTGGGAATCTCAGCTGCTGCCACACTGCGCAGCTCCTGGCACCTACCGAGAGCGCTGAGTGACTGTGCCAAGGACCAGCCCTGTACTGCAGGCCATAGCCGTCAGGAGAGGAGAAAGGGAGGCTAACCTTGGCACGTGCTATTATAGCATCCTCTCCTGAGGAAATTCTTAGAGAGGAAGGGAAAAGTACTAGCAGACCCTTGGTCGTGCTTGCTCTGAAGGACAGAGCTAGAGGGCAACGACCATGGGGTGAGTGTCATCACTCCATACTATGTTTTCTTGAAGCATGAGTTACTGAAGCCAGAATGTACAGTGTCTTTCTTTAAGCCCTGGGGTGCATGGCATGGCATTTGTTTTCTGGCATTTGTGAATCACCAAAGGAATGTCAATAACTTACAATAAAATTCTGGGTACCTGATGTTTTCTGAGACCTATCTGAGAAGCCACAAAGCAGAACAATGTTATTACTAATTGAAGCCACCCATATTAACTAATGAAAATATAAGATCTATTTTATAGAGGAAAATGAAAACAGATTGGCCACTTTCCTGTAATGGGAATATTGGTACTTCAGGATGATGTCAAAAGACAAGATCTTTCTGACAGGCCATTAAACAATTTGGCAATACCTGTCACGTATCTTTCCCTGGGCCTGAATCCTAGTTCTACTGTTTATCAACTACAGGACCTCAGCAAGCACATCTGTTCCTCAGTTTCCTTATCTGTAAGGAAAACAGGAGTTATAATAGTACTTCATTGAGTTATAAAAATGTAGATGGATGCACATAAAACTCTAAGAGGGATGCCTGAGCATATACAATGCTGAATAAACTTTAACCATTATTTTTATCATTATACTTTGTTGGATCTCTCACTTATTTTATTAACCTTCAATTCAGCTTCGCGTGTGTGTGTATATACACACACACACATGTATCTACACACACTAATCAAAAAGTTAAATTATCAGATCAACATTCAGAGTAATTTCATCTTGATAAATATTAAATTTTCCAGGTTTAACAAAACACAGCAAATATCCTCAAGTGGTTTACAATCAGTTTGTTACAGTCAAATCCCTAACATGTAAAGTACATAAGACATCCGTACTGAAGAGTATTTATAAAAATTTTCCTGTTCTATACTTTGCAATTTGTCTATCCAAATCCTTGTATTTTTCTCAGTTGTAAATCATGATTATAGCTGATATTTATCGCACACTGTGTCCAAGGTTGCACAGTTATTTAGCGGCAGAATTACTAGACTCTTAACCACTACACATTACAGTTTCGCTAAAAGGGAGAAGCACATTTATTAACTTTTACGTCTTGACACAATCAAAAATTAACAGGAAAAGCAAATATCTTAGAAATATCTTTAAATTATTTGAGAGCTTGAACTCCAATATGCTTTATCCCATTAAGTCATCAATTTTGGAATAGGCAGAGGGAAAAAGCAAGCTTTAATGTTCTCTCATTACAATCTCATTAAGCAGCGACTCCTTCGACCCTTGCCTTCTGGCCATGTTCTGACATTGTTTAATGAGGTGATAGCAACACACACAAAATACATTAAAAAATTCTTGTTTATGTCTTAGATTTTATCTTAAATTACTTGTTTATATCTTAAAATTAGTTTTCTTCATGAACAGTTTTTGAATTTGAAATGGAAAAAAACATCCTCAGCCATTCAGAGGGGTTGAAAAAGAAAATCACATTCTCAGCTGAGTCTATAGAAGCTGGAAATTCAGAACTCACAATTTCCTCTCTTCTCAATAGCCCCCCTAGGGCACAGGCAAATCTGCTCTGAAAGGCAAATATTGACTAACATATCCCTGCAAGTAGAGAAAAATGCAACTCATCACACACTGTTCCTAAGGGGTTTGAGCATCCTTGTTCAAAGGAAGTATGTTAGTCCCTTGAACCTGTGACCATAGAGGGGAGTTTAAATCATATTTGTTTCAAAGGCTCCAAGAGGTATCCTATTGACATTCTAAATTCCTTCATCATAGTGAATTTCTTAGAGAAATAAAAGATTCATCCAACTCACAAGAATTTTACCTAACTTGAAATGAGCTGTATGTATGATGTGTTAGTTTACAAAAGACTATGGTCTACCTTAATGGCGCTAGCAATAAAGAAATCAAAGAACATCCAACTTTCTTAACAATGTAAACAGCCCCATAATTGTTTGTAGAACTGAAGGAGACTGCCTTCTCTCTACAATCCATTCCACAAAGATAAAATGATTTTGAAATATCCTTGCTACTAAACCGGTTGTGAAAAATATTGTCAATAATTGGTATTGGAGACACATTGAACTGCTAAGCTATCTGGCACATAGATCTGAGTGTGAGAAAAGTTGCCACAGTGTATCCCCTGAGAATTCTGGAAAATATAGCCAAAAGAAAACGGGATTGAAAAGCACTGTCTCATGCATTATTTATTGTTCCCTTGTGTTTATTGTGCAGCCCATTTAAAAATATATATTATTTGCCACTGGGGAAAATGGCATGGAAACTAATACATTACAGTTCTCCACCAAGAGCTCCCTATGGAGATATCCAACAAAACATCTGAGCTGAAAGTATAATTTGATCTTGATCAGATTGCAGTCAAGTAAATTTTTGATATACTTTAATCTGGCTCAAGAAAAAATTTTTTTTAAGAAATTAACTTTGGCAGTCTTGAAAAATGTTTTATTCAGAGAGTTAGTGTAAAGATATCATTTCCTTTCCTTGGGTCATCAAGTAGAGGCTCACATCTCCTTTCACAGACCCTCTGCAGCTGACCTTCATCACACTCATAGCTTATCTCATCTCAGTGGCAAAAAGGTATCAGAATATGAACTAATTCCAATGTAATCTGTTTTAAATTTCATTATCTGTGTATTTACTTATTGATCTCTGACACAGCTGCAAATTAGCTCTTAGCAGAATGGAAAGGATTTGTTTCTAGTTTCCTCATCTATAAAATGAGGGTGTTGAGGCCTGTCCTTATCTCCAGTAAAGATTTCATAAATTTAAATGAGATCGTTCAGTAAAGCTCATTGATCAAAGGCTCTATGAGACTCTAATGCTGTAAACTACTGGAGTGAGAGACTAGAAGGGCTATCAAAGGGAAATTGTATACTGTACACATCATTATAATAGTAAAACTATTTGAAAGGCCCCTTTGTGACTAGATCTTTTGAACATTATAAATGAAGAACCCTACACCATCAAAGAAAAGCCAAGGGTGTTGGGACCAGACAGACTCTTTAGGGATGAGGCACTAAATGTGTCAAGGGAAAGATATGTGGCAGCATCTTCCACTGACACCTCCCATCTGGTTGAGACTGTACCTTGCTTTGCTAGATAGAAATACCCAGGAAATAGTAGAGGAAATACCCAGACATGGGCTCATGAACTGCAGCCCTTATGGCAAATTAGGCCAGAGCAAAGATCTGAAATAAGCTCTGCTCAGTGGGGTGGGGTGCTCAGTGGGGGTGGGGGGACTCTAGCCAGGGACAGGGTAGAGTTGCCAGATAAAATACAAGACATACAATATTTGGGACATATGAATATTAAAACACTTATTTTGTGTTTATTTGGAATTCAAATTTAACTGGGGCATCCTGTGTTGTTATTTGCTAAATCAAGCAACCCTCGACAGGGAGCTTGGTGAGGATTTCAACAAATGTAGATGAAGATCCTAGGAAGTACCTATCCTAGTGAGCAGAACAAGATCAACACAATAGCCGGTGGCTAATAACAGTAGTACAAATAAGTGGTCAGCAAAGTCTAATAACTGTGCTCTTCCTCTCCCCCTCTAGAACTGGCACTAGATCAAGGCCATGCTAGCAAGAGCAAAGGACAATGAGTCCCAAAACAAGGGGATAGAGGGGTGGTTTCTGCCTCCACATTAACTATTCACAGATGTAACTCTCCAATCAGTAATATATCACTTTATATGCCCCTAGAGGTGTATCAAAGTTCCCAACAAGGAGGTAGAATCTAAAATATCCACCCCAAATATGCACCACCACCATGGCCATCCTCTCAATTAGCAATTTGACCGTTCTATTTTATGGAGAGTGGATTTATGGGGAGCAAGATGAAGACAGGGAGACCCATGAACAGTCAAGTTCAATAGATCAGGCAAGAGATAACGATGGGTTGGCTGAGGGTGTGCGTGGGGGACAGTGGAGATGGAGAGAAGTAGGAAGATAGAAGCAGCATTTTGGAGGAAGACTGGACAGGTCGTGATAAGGGGCTTCCTCCAAGACATAAGGGAGAGGAAAGTGGCAGGAATCCCTCTCGGGTGGGTTTCTGGCCTGCCATGAAGGACTCTGTGTGAAGGGAAAAAGCTGAGCAGATTTGATAATCGATGATCGTTCCTGGAAGATGAGACTGTCAATTTGTAGAAGTGGATATGGCTGAGACATCACGATCTGCAGCGAAGGCAGGCTGCTCGCTGATCCCTGGGCTGGGGGAAGATAGGCAACAGCAAAGAGACAAACAGAGACCAGAGCTCTATGGCTCCTCAGAGTCTGCAAGGGTGGCCTCACAGGCTTTCTGTTCTTGGAACACATCAAATATGTCCCCTTCTGAGTCTCCTGCCCTTCCGTTCCCTAACCTGAAATGGTCTTCCCCCCAGATCTTCACAAGACTGTCTCTCTTGGGCCTCTCAGCTTTGCACTGAAATGTCACCAACTCAAAGAGAACGTTTCTGACCACCTAATCTGAAATAGCACAGTTTCTTATTATCACATTACCCTCTTTTGTAGTTTTCAAAATATTCAGCATCTTCTGACATTATCATTCACTTACATGTATGTTGTCCTTATCCACAACCACACCCTCTAGAACATGAGCTCCCAGATTCGGGGACTTGCCTGTCGTTTTCATGCTGACTCCTCAGCCCCTAGAACAGCACCAGGTGCAATGGACACTTAGTAAACACCTGGTGAAGAGGTGCATGGACGGCCTCCCAGTTCCTAGTTCTAGTTCACAGAGAGGTAGCTGTCCATTGTCCCCGCCCTTGGATGCTATAAAATAGCCATGTCCTTAAAATAACTTTTTCTTTTCCTTGATCTTTTTTGAGTGATTTCTTTTCCTTACCAACAAAAGGGCTGACCCAGAACACACGTAGGAAGCTAAGGCAGCAGAAGGGCTGGATGAAGGCCAGGGAATGTCCCAACTAGGTCAGCCTCTAATAAGAAGAGCCACAGGTTTGTAAATGTTAGAACAGATATGTCAGGAGAAGGAAAATCCACCACACAAGATACTAGCCTACGCCTTGGCCTGTCGATGGTCAGTAGCCAATTCAAAGATTGTATTCCTTCATGCTGTAGGTGTTGCCTCACTTCTGTGTACTATCTCTGGCCCAGCCCAGAGATCCAGAGATGAATAAGGAGCAGCCCCGGTCCTGAGGGAAGACAGTCTGCAGAGAAGATAAGGGTGACAGTTAATGGCAGGTGGTAAGTGCTCTGTGGCAGTGGCAGATCACTCTTGGGGCCCTGCAGGGCATTGAGGAGGTTATGTTCAAACTGGCCTTTGAGGCAACAAAGGGAGGGAGAAGGTCATTCCAGGTAAAGGACTCAACAGATGCGAGGTATGGAGATGCCAAGCCAGCATATCAGGTTCAGAGGCTCAATTCCGCAGGGCCAGAGTCCAGGGTGTCCCTGGGCTGATGGAAGGAAATGATATCGGGCCAGATTGTATGGACCTGTGTGAGGAAAAGTCATTTTTTCTAGTAGGATTAAATCCCAGGATAGAAAAATCTAGCCCTGGAAAAATACTTCACTGGCTACCAGAATATGACTGCTTCCTCCTGGATGTTACTCCCCCTTGGAAGTTCTCAATACTTAGGCTGCCATTCCTGTGCTGGCCTCAGGGGCCTCTTGTCCTTTGCACTCAGGAGCAGGGAGTTTATCCCCTAGGTGACCACACACACACATACCCTTTCTCAAATACTCTTTGACATTCTTTATGAGACTGCCTTCGAAGAAGCTTAGCAAATATTAAAGCTGAATGTGATTAATAATGAAGTGTATTGGAAGTTAAGAGGACTGCTGCTCCCAGGCCTGGTTCCCATGGACAGATATACAGTGTCGCCAAGACCAGCACAGTGTTAGCCTCCTCAGTGACAGCTTGCCAGGGAGAGGCAGTGGGCCAGGAGTCCCCCAAAGCTGCCTGCTGAGTTGGCTGACGAAGATCTTAGAATCACAAAGAGGCTTCAGTTCATTTTATTTAATGGGAAAGATATTCACTAGAACAGTGTGATTTTAACAAAAACAAAACCTTTAAGCTGGGAGGGTACTCTATCCTTTCAGAAACTCACATTAGAGATGAAAGCCTGGGTGAATATTTTTCTCCCTGTTTTGGCCATTTGCTGCATCCTATTAACTCAATATTTAGGTTTCAGATACACTCTCCTACTCGCTTTCGTTTCCATAATCCTAGTAAGGACTTTATTTTATTTGAACTATCTAACAGTTTCTCAACTGGTCATGTGGTCTTCAGTCCCTCCACTTTTGGACATACCTCTCATTGTTGCTCTTTGATCTTCCTAAAGCACAGCTTTGAATATGTCATGTCCTGCTCCTAAACACTCCACGACTCCCCACTGCCTATAGAATGACAACCTTACCCAACTCTTTTGCTCTTTATGTTTTTCCCATGGTAACATCCACTACATTGTCTTCATGCCCTGGCTAAATTAAAATACAGTATTCTTCAGTAGCAACATGTTTATTCTGCTTGGAGCATCCTTTTTCTCTAACTTGCTCAGGTTCAAGTACTACCCACTCTTCAAAGCTCACTTCAAATGCCCACATTTTCACGAAACAATCTCTCGTTCTTTTGGTGAGATAGAATCTCTCTCATCTGCTGTCTCCCATGGCACATAATCTTGTGTCTCTCTTGTAGCTCTTATAACCTTACAATTTGTGCCACAGTGAAATTTGCATAGGTCAAGAATAAAAATTTCTACACCACAAAGTTTGATGCCTTATATTTGAATCCCATGTAGTCCCTAGCATGGTGCCTTGCCCTCCCTTGGCAGTTAGTTTGGTGAATTAATTCATAAAGTATTTCGTCCCACTTAGAACTCTCATCCCAAGTGTTTCTTCAATCAGGGTCACTAATATGGCGTTATGTTTAGCTAAGTGAGAATGTATATCAAAGGTTTGTTTTGTCTTTCTATTTTGTGTAGGAGGTGGTGCTTGGTTGTTTGGGGTTTTGAGTGAAGGCAAACTGAAGAGGTGCCAATTTGTAAAATGTGACCTGGAAATTAACTTGCCTCTTTGCTCTGAAAGCGCTCTTATTGGCACAAAAGCACAGCTTTGGAGCTGCACTCTGAGCTTCCTTTCCCAAGTCTCTAATCACTCATGTGTGCTGCTTTTGTTGGAAGTTTTTTTTTCCTTTCTTGGACTTTTGCCCTGTTTAACAGTCCTGAACACCCTAGCACTAAAGAAACATTTCTTTCACCAGCTTTTACTGCAAAAGGATTTTATAGGATCTATTTGTTTAAGCAAACTTTTCATTCGGTTTTGTTTTTCTCTTCAGGGACTTTATTTGTAAAACTGTAATGCATGTGCACAAAATCAGATGATTAAAATGATTGAAATGCCAGGGAGCAGAAAGCCAGCTCTGCCTCAGGGGACATTGGGACAAACTCACTGCAAACACCCCAGATGGATGCATTGGCTGTTTTCACATTTGTGGCAGCAAATGTTAAATTATTAAGTTGTTAAGTGTGAAATGTCTGATTTCCTTAAGTACTAAGTTTGACAGTTGATCTCTCCAACATTTCACTTTGACATTTCTTGTTTTATTTTTATTGTGAAGGTACATCTTCAGTCTCTCAAATGCATGGTTTGGCTTGTGATTATCATTCAAATTTTTTTAAAAGCCGTTTTTGTGAAACCATGGATAAGTCAAAAATTGTTATCTTCAAATATGAGTTCTGTCATGGAACCAATACAATGCAGACAGCTCAAAATATCAACAAAGTGTTCAGGAAAGATGTGGCTAATGAACGCACAGTATGTCGATGGTTTGAGAAGTTCCACTCTGGTGATTTTAATCTTGAAAATGAGCAATGTGGGTGACCTGAGATCAAGGTAAATAATGATGAGTTGAAAGCTGTAGGGGATGTGAATCCCTCTTTACCTACGCATAACTTAGCAGCAAGGTTTGACGTTACTGTTCCAACAATATTGGACCATTTGAAACAAACAGGCAAGGTAAAGAAGCTGGATAGATGGATTCTGCATGAATTCAATGAGCATCAAAAGAGAAATCACCTCGAAGTTTGCCTTTCTTTGCTGTCATGACATAAAGACGAACCATTTCTATATCGTATTGTTTTGTGTCATGAAAAATGGATTCTTTTTGAAAATTGCAAGCATTCAGCACAATGGTTGGATAAAGATGAAGTGCTGAAACACAGTCCAAAACTGAATATTCATCAAAAAAAGCTAATAGTGTCTGTTTGATGGTCCAGCACTGGTATTATCCACTACAGCTTCACGAAAACTGGTCAGTCGATTGCAGTTGATGTCTACTGCAACCAACTGGATGAAATGATGAGGATGCTTGTGGTAAAGCAACCAAGATTGGTCAATAGAGACAGATCAATTTTTTTTGCAAGACAATGCTCAACCACATGTTGCACAAACAACACTGCTCAACTACAAAGGCTGGACTTGGCAACTCTCTGTCATCCACCATATTCACAAGACCTCACACCAACTGACTACCATTTCTTCCAGGCTTTGGACTACTTCTTGCAAGGAAAAATATTCAATTTTCAACAAGCTGTGGAAACCACCATTCTTAATTCCATCACCACTTGCTCTCCAGGCTTCTTCGCTGCTGGCATAAACAAGCTACCATTAAGATGGCAAAACTGTGTTGATAGTTTAGGCACATACTTTGATTAATTGTACTGCTTCTTGTTTGAGATATAATAAACTACACTTTTGATTTGAAATCGGACATTTCATATTTAATGACTTAATATTAAAGCACTCGTATCAGGTAGGATGCTTTTAACTGCGAGGAAGGAAAAAACTGACTAAAAGCAGCCCCAATAATAGGTGTTTATTTCACACGAGACGTCTGCAGGCAATTCCAGCAGCCCGTGGTATCAGCAAAGGCTGGGCTCTTGCTGTTTCTCTGCCGTGCTCTCTCAGTCAGTTGGCAGGACCTTTCCCACCCCATCTCATAAGCACAAAATGGCTGGCATGGCTGCAGACTTCACATCTTCACACAACTACATCCAAACGAGAAGAAATGGAATGTGACAAAATGCATTTCTCATCATGCTACTCTGTTTAATCAGGGAGCAACATTTTCCCCAGAATCCCTCAGTGGCTAAAGCCTCCATACACTGAGTTGAGTCACATGCTCATCCCTGAGCCAATCAGTGTCAAAGGGAAGTTCTGAACTGATGATTGACATAAGCCAATCACATCACTCCCTGGGGCTGAGCACACTGCCAGGCTTGGAAAAAAAATGGAGTTCTGAGAGTAAGAAGAGAGCGAAATGGTTGTCAGGCAGGCGACTCGCTTCCTGCACAGTGCTATCTACTGCTCTCCGACTAGGTCAATACCAACAAGGTACTTATAGGCAGTAAATCAGTAGAAATAGATGAAGGACTTTCTATATAGATTAATCCAAACCCCGTCACATAACAATAATAACCCACTGTTGTCTTCATTATTATTTTCATTAAAAGGGATGATGATGAAAAGCTGAATCTAAAACACCAAGATTGTCCACCTGATTTAAGCTGCAGCTTGTTTTATTGCCCTGGGATATTTTTGTACACAGTGACTGAAATCACTTATCTTATGTTCACCTAAATTAAGCTGAAAGGCTATCACTACTCGTTGTTGTCATACTGATCGCTAAATGAAATAAGGACTAATGTATAATTATTGGACCTGGAGCCTTGTCCTGATTTGTGGGAAAATTCCTCTTAATTCCCCCATCACCATGTGCTTTCATTCATTCAAGCTGAGTCACCCAACCTTTATCACTTCCTGCTAGCCCGACTACAGCTGTCATTTATCTGTTATCACCACTTGACAGTAGGCCTCCTCGTATCCTTAGTTTTTATTGTTGCTGTTCCTTCTCGCCTCAAATTTATTTTATTTACTTTTGCACGGGTTTGCTCTTCCCCCACGTCTTGCATTCACATGTTCACTGCAATGTTCTTTCGAACGTGTTGTAATCTAATGTTGCCCACAGACATACAAATTCCTCAGAGGGAAACCTTCAAGGTTACAGATCACATGTAAGACTACAAATACCGGTATCAGAGTGCTCTTTGAAGCTGTGCTCCATTTCGCGCCATTTAAGAGACAGCAGTGGGAATGAACAGAGCAATTGAGCAAGTCAAGAAGGAGGACTGAAATGCCAGGGAACAGAAAGATAGCTCAGCCTCAAAGAAAACTCAGAGGACCTTGGGGCAAATTAACTACCAATACTGTAAAGAGACAAGAGGAGCCCAAAAGCTGACAAAGGTCTGCTGAAGAAGGCTGATTTAGGTAAGTAAGGATGATAGTGGAAAACTTGATCGTATGCTAATTCTGAAGGTTTGCTTTGATACTCTGTGACCCTAAGTCGCTTTAATAGAATGTCCAGTTTTGTCTCTGCTTCTCCCCCTTTCTCCATAGCCTGCCATCCCACTCCCTTTCTCATGAGACTTAACAGTGAAACCAAAGTGCAATATGGAATACCTAATAGTTGCTCATATAAAAAAGAACCACTCTAATTTCAAGCAAGATTTTTCTGCAAATTTAGTTCCCTTGAAATTTTCTGATGGTACATAATGGAGAATGAAATAGGCAATATTTCATGGACATGCTTGCATATTATTTCTCTTTACCCCTATAAACTCCCAAATCCCCAACCAATTTTATTGTCTGCTCCTGCATCTTCTTCTTTTTAACATCCCACCACTACCATCTATGCATTTTGACTTGACTCATCTCTCAGATTCAAAAATAATAATAATTAATTCTAAGAAAAAACTGTCTCCTGTGCACATGGATGGCTCCGAGTTTGCCCTGGCTAACCCTTTAGCACGGAGGTGACGTGACGACATGGAGAGAGTTCCAGATCAGGAGCAGTAGCCTTGGCTCTGTGCCAGCTCCACCCTAAGTGGGCGCCATTTTCCCATGGGATCTAACTAGGTGATCACACACAAAGATCTCTTCTCTCACAGGCAGTATGGCCTATAATTAAGAGCAGAAATTCTGGAGGCCTCCCAGTTCTACACGAGAGATCCTAACGCAGCCTCTCTTGTAAGCTAAGTAACCTTGGGCAAGATCCTTCATGCCCTGTGTCTTGGCTTCCTTGTCTGTAAAATAGGCAAGATTAAACTGCCTACCAGGTGAGATTGTGGGGAAGATTTAAATAGTTAACATATGCAAAGTGCTTAGAACAGTACCTGGCAAATAAGTTCTACACAAGTCCCTGTGGGCGGATTATGAATTCTTTTTTATTTAACAGCTTTATTGAGATATAATTCACATGTCATACAATTCACCCATTTTAAGTGTGTAACTCAATGGTTTTGAGTGTATTTACAGAATTAGGCCACCATCACCACAATCAATTTTAGAACTTTTTATCACCTCAAAAAGAAACCCCATATCCTTAAGCTATCACCTTCCTATCCCTCTAACCCCACTCCCAGCTCTAGGCAATCACTTATCTACCTTCTGTCCCTACAGATTTGCCTACTCTGGAGATGGCGTATCAATAGAATCATACAATATGTGGTCTCTTGTGACTGGCTTCTTTCACTTAGCATAATGTTTTCAAGGTTTATCTATGTTGTAGCATGAATCACTACTTCATTCATTTTTACTGAACAGTATTCCATTGTACAGACAGACCCATTCATCAGTCAGTGGGCATTCAGGTTGTTTCCACATTTTGGCTATTATGAACAATGTCGCTATAAACATTCAAATACAAATTTTTGTGTGGACATACTTTTTCATTTCCCTTGAGTATAAACGTAGGAGTGGAATGCAGCCATCTATGGTAACTCTATCTTTAATCATTTGAGGAACCTGTTTTCCAAAGTGACTGCATCATTTTTCATTCTCACCAGCAGTGTATGAGGTTTCCAGTTTTTGCATATCTTTACCAATATTTGTTGTTATCTGATTTTTTGATTCTAGCCTTCCCAGCTGGCATGAAGTAGTATCTCATTGTGGTTTTGATTTGCATTTCCCTAATGACTAATGATGTTTAGCATCTTAGCATGTGCTTGTAGGCAATTTGTAAACTATAGATTCTTATAAAATATCTATTGCTGGTACTTCAGGAGACCTTACACAGCCAGAGATACTCTGAGAGTAGATCCAGAACCCAGCTTTCCTGGAGAGTTTGAGGATCCGGTTCACTACATCTTGGCCCTTGCAATGTGAGGATACTAGCCAAGTTCGTGATATTATACCAGTCAAGGGAAGTTGGAAGAGTAGGATATTACATCTTGAATTCAGACATGACCCCAATTCGCTTCTATTTTGATTCTATGAAAACCTAGAAACCCTATAACAACCCTTTTATTCCGGTATCTTCCAAAGGCCCCAATTATCATAATTTGCGCTTTCTCAAATTCTGCTGCCTTGATGTCTTTTTCATGTGCATAGGCCCTCCCACTATAAAGTCTTCAAAGGTAAGGAACATTCATATCTTTCATGATACACATGGCCATAATCTATACAAACTAGTTGAGAAGGTCAAAGTCATACCTCATCCTAAGAAGGAGCCTCTTTAAGGTAGCCAAAGCAGTTTAAACAGGGTTTATGACTGTGAACAAATTAAGTTACTTGCATTTCTTCCTTGGTCAAAGGAGATTCATAATATCTAATTTGTAAAGCACTTGTGAGGAGCAAATGAGATGATGTATGACACAGCACTAGACAAATAATAAGCACAGAATAAATGCATATATACCTATTAACCAGTTTATGCCTACCTTAAGTTATTCTGTTGAAAGTTATCTTCAGGTTGACTCTCCAACTTCATGGGGCCCAAAGGGGCATAGCAGGACTCAAGATAAGGGCTGCCCAAGAATACAATTTGCTAGGAGGTTGAAAATTAAGAGAGGAACTCCAGACCCACAGGGACCAAATAGAAAAGGCTGAATTTTCAGGAGAACTTCCAGTTCATAATTCTCAGAGGTAAAGGAACCAAGGCAGAAGCCACTGGACAAACCAAGGAAGCCCTAATCTTCGTGCTGTCCTGTACTGCCTTGGCCATTCCTTGGATGTTACTGGGATTCTTCTCTTAAGCCTCAGAAAGAAGAATCAAAACAGAACAAAGTTTTTTCCAGATCTGAAGAGAAGAGCCACATCTCAAATAACTGAATGAGGTGATCTGTTCTTTTCCCCATTTTTCCCTTTGCTAAGATTTTACAACAAATCACCTGATAAGGACTCACAAGAAGGCCTGGTGTTTTAGCAGCCTGGTCACTTGCTGCCATCTATGGGTAAAACATTAAAAGTGACCTAAGGGGAAATTAAAATTTCACACATGCATTATGGCACGTTTAAATGTAATTCTATGGAAAGTACTAAAGGAGCTTTTTGTTTACTCACTGTTTTTCCTGATATGCAGAAATATAAGAAGGAAGATTTAGGATATCTATCAACCTTGCTATAAATACCCAATCTGTCTGATAACAGTGATTAAGACTGTGCTATGGGTTTGAAAAATAAATTGATTCTGATTTGTCTAGCCTTTAACTGGGAACAAGTTTAAAAATAGAGATCAAATTAAGTTATAAGGGATTTTTAATAACAAAACTTATCATTGCTTTAACTAAAAATAAGCTCATGGAAACCTATTATAACAGAAAAAGTCCACTTGTCACAGTTGCCATGGAATTAGGATCTTCACAATTATTTTAAATAGTACTTTTTCTCTACAGCTATAAACTTCTGCATATAGAGACAAGAAAATGGGCTTTAATGAGAAAAGCTCAATTGTCTCCTGAAATGTTTATACCAGCTTTGCAAACAAGTATAAAACATTTACCAATGCTGTCTCCAAACATACTCTTGAAAAGATAGAAAATGTAATCTCTGATTCACCCAAAAACAAATACACACACAAATTCATTTTGACTTATCTGGTCTGCCAATTTTAGATAAATTTAGAAGTCTGGGGTAGGTTGAATAGAAGATGGAAAAGGAAGAACAGCAATATTAACTGGGGAGATGGAGGTAGATGCCCTGTGCACATAATTCTTATAGTATTCCTCATATTTCTGGTTGATATCCCAATCTCTTAACTAGACATGAGATCTTAGAAAATGCAAATCACATTTTATTTATCCTTGTATACCCAAAAGCTATCCTAGTACCTAAAATTTAAACAACAAATATTTGTAGAAATTTAATCAATCAAAATTTATTTTGTACCTACTATGTGCCCGTTGCTGTTCTAGATGCTTGTTCTGTGCACTGTTGTTGGTAAAAGGAAGGAAGGAAAAAAGGCAGGAAGGGTTTCAGTGTGTGTTGAAATGATGACTTCTAATTTTAGCACTGCAGCCATAATAAAAGGCTGGAGAACTAGTGCCTTGTTGAATGGGTAAGCCCAAAGAAGGATGTTTTAATTTGGCTAATGAGTTTGCCATAGTGAAAGCCTCTGTTACCAAGAACATGCAATGTATAAAGGCTAAATTTTATTGAGTATGTTGACTAAATTTAAGCAGATCAGTTGATTACTTTCAGCTGAGAAAGGTAACAATGTCACCTTTAAGGAAAATGAAAATAGATTCTCATCTGTTTTATTTACACCTATATCTCTAGCACTTAGAATAGTTCTTAGCACATTACACTCAATAAATATCTACCGAATAAATATTAATATCATACCCTCCTACTAGAGGCATTGTCTGGCACACTTGTAAAAATGAGACTTTCAGAGAAATGGAATAACCCTCTCAAGGTGGTTTAACGAGGAAGTATTTGAATTCCAACTGGCATCCCAAGGTTTCATTTCCAAGAGTCCAAGGTTAGTCATTAGACCAGATCATGCTACAGTGCTCAGATCTAAGATTCTAGTCTTAATGACGCCAGCAAATAAATACAAAGAAGCAAGTATAGCGAATCCACAGCCTCATCACCTGCCTTTGCCACAGAGCCTTACTCTGTCCACCTTCTGTCTCATGCTATCTGAAGGGTTCCATGATAATCACTGAATTACATAACCACCCAAATGAGATTGTTCTTCCATCTGTTAAGGGCCATCAGAGCCCCCATGCAATGAATTTCAATTTAAGGAGCTTTATGTCCCATCTGGAGCAAGAGGATTCATTCCTATATAAGAGGAAAAGATCATTGTGATTTTAACCTGGTTTTAATGGAAATGACTCAATTCAAATTTAAAATTTTAAATGGTGTTTAAATATTGTATGTTTCAGCACACCGAGAGAGAATCATCTTGCCAGCAATTATTTTCAAAGTCACATTTTCACAGCAGTAAATGCTCATTAAACATAAAGCATATATACAAGAACTCTCATTGCAATATTGTTTGTAACAGGAAAAAAAACTTGGAACTAACCCAAACGTCCATCAAAGGAAATGGGATAAAGAAATTGTGTTATGTTCATACCATGCAGCTATTAAAAAGAATGAGGTAGATCTGCCTGTGCCAATGTGACAAGATGTCAAAGATATCACAATAAATGAAAAAAAACAAGATGCAAAACACTATGCATGTTTTTAATGCTGACAATGACTGCAATAAATGTCAATATATGCATATCAAAAAATCTGGAAGAATATACAACAAACTATAAACAGTAATTACTTTGGGAGATAACATTATAGGGTAATTTCACTTTTAATGTTATATATCTCTGCATCGTGTAAAATGTTTACAATGATCATATATCCGTAATTTTTTTAAATGATTGTTTAATTTCATTTTAAGTACAAATAAATATAATAAATAAATTTAAATTTAAAATTAATAAATAACCTGAAAGTTTAAAATGACAGTTTATGTATAAAATGAGTAGTGATCCTTTTGGAGAATTGCTGTGTGTCACAAGAATTATAAATGTTTATATTCTTTAGCCCAGTAATCTTTAATACAAAAAATCTCTATTCATAAAGATATATGCTACATTGCTCATGTAATAGCAAAAAGTTGGAAACAACCTAAGTGAATAACAGAAGTATAGTTAAATAAACTGCCATTCTCAATAAATATTATATAACCATTTAATAATATTGTGTTAAGAAGACTATGAAATAACATGAAATACTTATGTTAAAATGTTAAAGATAAGTATCAAAATATAAAATTAAATATTCAAATATGTTCCATAAAATATCTCAATGGAAAAGAAAATAGAAAGAAATTTACCAGAGCTAAGATTAATGTTGTTTAGATGGTAGGTTATTTTTCTTCTTTATACATTTTTAGATTTTCTAATTAACCACTTACTATACTGGTAACAGAAAGCAATCACTGCCGTTGATGAGATATTAAAGAGAGCAACATTCTTTATCACTGGCCTAACTTATAAAATTATTCACATTTTTTTCCCCACACATCCTTTGCCTTCATTTTAAGGAAAAACGAGTTCTAACCTATGGCTACTAACTTTTCTGGTGCGCTGGAGCAAATCACTCATTTCCCACTCAGTTCCTGCGAAATTCAGCTACTTCCTTAGGCTGAAATGAGAAACTGAATAATTTACAAAAAGTAACATTTCCTCAAAAGGAGATATATTCTTCTTATGATTAAGCTTAGCTTCACAAAAGAGAAACAGCTGATGGATCTTTGGGGCATCAACAATATCAATGCCAAGGGAATTGAATACCAGTCACAATTCAGATACTTGGTGAATATTCTTTTTGTCAGTTATTTAATTTCTCTATTTGTCAGTTTATTCGCTTGTGAGAGAGCTATGTTGAACTAGAATCTTGAATTTAGACTTGGAATTTTCTTAAAGTGAAGGGGACAGGAAGTATAAGGAAGTACCTATTGTGTGCCAGGAACATATTAGATAGGTATTATTAGCTTGATTTGATGTATAAAGAAACTAATATTCTAAGAGAGTGAGAAGTTGACCAAGGTAGTGACTGAGTTAAGATTCAGTGCCAGGCCGCCTGACTCTTCATCAAACATTCCTTCTCCTTAAGAGTTTGCAGTTTAGGAACATGAGGTTTCAAAGGGCTGAATGGCTCTTCCAAGGTACACAGCGAGTCTGCATCAGAGTCAGGGCCAAAACCCAAATCTCTGGAGACCAGTCATATATTTACTTGAAATTTCCTATTTTTTTTTTAAACTCAGGCACAGATTTGAGTTACTTGCAGTCCTCGATTCATGATCATCAATTCATGATCAAATCATGTTGATCATGATCATCAGTTCATGATCATCAATTATCTGTATTGTCCCTCTTTTGTTTTATTATTTTATATTTCCCCTTCATGTCTTCCTTTTTTTTTTTTTTTTTTTTTTTTTTTGAGACAGAGTTTCACTCTGTTGCCCGGGCTAGAGTGCCGTGGCATCATCATAGCTCACAGCAACCTCAAACTCCTGGGCTCAAGTGATCTTCCTGCCTCAGCCTCCCAAGTAGCTGGGACTACAGGCATGCGCCACCATGCCTGGTTAATTTTTTCTACATATTTTTAGTTGTCCAGCTAATTTCTTTCTATTTTTAGTAGAGACAGGGTCTCACTCTTGCTCAGGCTGGTCTTGAACTCCTGATCTCGAGCGATCCTCCCTCCTCAGCCTCCCAGAGTGCTAGGATTACAGGTGTGTGCCCCTACTCTCGGCCAAAAAAAAAAAAAAGGAACGATTTAAAAAAAAATAACATAGTATTGCATTATAACCCAAATTATTAAAAAATTCATGAGTTCATACTGATATAAATATGATTGGATAAATATGAATCATGGGGAGAAAAGACAAATCTGTGCAGAATAATTCTAAATAATCTATGTAGATACTCTGCCCTCAAGGAGATGAAGCATAACTGCCCACTTCTTAAGCACGGCCTGTGTGTAGTAACTTCCATGTAAAGAGCACAGTGTGGGAAGGGGGGAGTGGAGGGAGTGATTTTGCAGGGGGAAAACCAGACACCACCACCAGATGACCAGGTGATCACAGTCAACACCAACAGCGATAGCTCATGTGGACAGTGTGTACCCTGGATAAGATGTGATGAAAATGGCACTTCACCTCTGTAGTTTTCCTCCAAAAAACACGGAACCCCAGTCTAATCATGAGAAAAACATCAGACAAATCCTAACTGAGGGCCATGCTACCGAATTCCTGAGCAGTACTCCTCAAAACTGTCAAGGTCATCAAAACAAGGAAAGTCTGAGAAACTCATCGTCTAGAAGGGTCTAAAGAGACATGACAACTAAATAATATATCCTGGATGAGATCCTGGAAAAGAAAAGGGCATTAAGAAAATCTGAATAAAGTATGGACTTTAGCTAACAATAATGCATCAATATTGGTATGGTAATTCTAACAAATGTACCACACTAATGTAACATGTCAATAATAGGGGACTCTGGGTGTTGGGCATATGTGAACTCTGTATTATCTTCTCAATTACTTTGTATATCAAAAACTATTCTAAAATATAAAGTTTACTTAAAGTGCAAAAATATATATTCCACCTCCCTGGGTCCCATTTTTGTCAGCAAAATCCCATGGACAAAGGAATAATAGTGTAGAGCCTTTCACTAGAAAGGCAAAAATGTCCCTATCTCTGTGTCTAAAACCTTGTCATGTCCTGCTTCGATGTGTGTAAAAGGCATTTTTTTTTTTTTTTTGTATACAATTTTGACCAACCTGGTGCACTGGACCAAATTTAGCCACAAGAAATTGAATGGGGCAAAGGTCCTACACTGATGTTTGGGATACAACGAACACACTTTGAGATAGGTGGGTCAGAAGCAGCCCATGTGGGAAGGACTTGGGGGTTTAGCTGGCACTGGGATCCAACAGTGTGTCAGGGACACTCACAGGCAGCAGCTCATGGAGCAGACAGGACCACGGCTGGACAGGATGTGGTTCTGGCGCTGGGCACTCCCAGTGAACCACTCTGGTCCTGATCATCCTTCTTGGTTTGCTACTCCGCTATCTAGTCACTTCCAGGCCTAGTTTGGCCTCGGCTTCATACCCAGTTATGCCCATTTTGTGTGGGGGCGCTCACATCACTACCCTTCCCAGGCAGACGCCTTTGCTGTCAAAAATGCCAAAGTAACTAAAGGACATCGATAGAACTGTATATCTAAGAGACTCGCTGACATTGTTGAGTGCTTATTCTATGCCGGGCACTGTGCTAAATACTCTTCATATATGATCCAATCTCATCCTCTGTCAAAAGATGTGGCCACCACTTAATGCCTGAAACAAAAAGATGAAATTATTGCTAACAAGGGAGACTTGTGCTTGTAAGCTATGGGGTCTCTGAGCAAAGCAGAGAGCTGCATTTTCATGG
>CAUYPO010059011.1:0-18515 GCA_963574435.1 Cheirogaleus major | reverse complement strand
TTACACATACTATTTGTGCCATCAAATGAGATAGAGAGTTCTGGGTGTATCTTAGGGGACGAAGAGGAGATCCATTTCAGACATGTTGAATTTGAAACTCGGAAGAAACATGTGGGCTGAAATTTTAGACTTGAGAGTCATCCACATAAAAGTGGTGGTGAAAACCTCGTAGGTGGGTGAAATCACCCGGGGAGCGTTAAGCTGAGAACCCATGAAGCACCAACACGTTAGGGGTAGGCAGAAGAGACGGAACCGAGGGAGGAAAGACAAGGCATGTTCTGAGAGACGGAACAAAAGCCCAGGGAATAGGAATTTTGCAAAGGAAAAGAGTGATGAGGGTGAGCAAATTCAGCAGAATTTCAGTGAAATTAGTACAGAAAAGAGTCCTGGAAAGACTTGGAAGTTAGAAGGTGAGCGCTGGCAGAGGAAGAGCAATTTCTTTAGACTGCAAAAGCCAGGCCGCAGTGGGTTGGAGAATGAACGGGTTTTGCAGAATGAGAGTCTGAATAGAGACCACTTTGTTTTTAAATCAGTAGAAGAAAAAGAAAGATTCGTGGGTGTCTGGGACTCGGGAAAGACAAGGTGGAAAGGAGTCTCAAGTCAAAGTGAGGAGGGGAAGGGCTGAACAAAGAGAAAGAACAATGATCAAAAACAAAGTCCCAGTCAGGAGGGAACGGTGTAAGGACACAACCCGCAGGTTAGCTGCACTGAAAGGGGAAGGCTTCATCTCTGCCCTGCACACCAGTCACCCGATTGTGGTCAGCACAGAAGGTATGATTGTACATATTATAACTGTCAATATCTGCCAGGGATAATGCCAGCCGGTAATGCAATATCTGCTGTCAGAGCACTGAACACTCAAACAGTAACACGGTGCTAAAAGAAGACAATTATAGACACTAAAGCTTTGTTTTCCTCATGTAGCCATTTCCCTATACTTGTTTGCTGGCCTTATATATTTGTTTGAGTCTCTTAATTTAAAGATGTGTGGAGTACACAAAAAGGTTGAGAAAGCACTACCCTGTCCTCCAAGGCTGGGAGGAAGGAAGTCAAGACAGGTGAGTGGATACAGGTGAGTTTGCAGGAAGTGGAGGACCATGTCTCAACACTAACGGTGAGAGCTGCCTAATTCAGCCCCTGACTAATCTAACCTTTCCACGTAAATCCCATAGATATGAGTTCAGTGATGATGAAGGACCTGGACCTCTTCACAGTTAATTCAGGAACCCTCACCATCATGCCCTGACCCAAGTGCATGGGGAGTCCTGCGGCCGCAGCACAATTCCTTACATTCTTTTACTTCCTGGTATGTATGTCTTCTGCGTAGTTGGGTTATTAAATGTAGTCTGTCTTTAGCAGATATTTATCAGATATTTATCAATTATTTCCTGTTTTCCAGTATATGACTTTTGATTGGGGGTCAACATAAAAAAATTATGATCTTTAGAACAAATTTATCGATTCTAGAAAAAGTTTGTCTCTTATTCATTAATCTGTCAACTCTTTATTAACAATGCTAAGACGGGAGCTCAGCAATACTTCACTTGTTCAGTGCTCCCTGGCTCCATGACCACTCTCTTTCCCTACTGCACATTGCCTGTCTCCTTTATTATTTAGGAATAATATCTAAACTAATGTGTTTTTCATTTCCCTTAAATTATGATACTCTTAAGTTTTCCACCTATAGAACCAATTGTTTCTAGTAGGAGACAGTGATCTGCTAGAACCAAGAAGCTGCTACTCGGCTATAAATGTCAAAGATGACTTTCTTGGGTTTTCAGCTGGACAGTAGACTTTGTTGAAAGAAGAAAGAGACTCTCTAAATTCTGAAAGCTTCCTTTCATATCAGAAGCCAAATGTGGTCAGCTCAGATCACAGAGGATTACAGAGCCCTAGTGTGTAGACCACGTGGGCACCTGGACAGTGAACACCATGGGCTCATTCCCTTAGGAATCCAGTGCCTTCCCAAGTCTTGGCCTCAGGCTGGGGCAGGCATATGGCAAGAGAGCACCAGCCTTGGACGGACAGAGGGGAAAGATGAAGGCAGAGGAGCGTGGGCCCCACTTCCCATTTGGAACTCTAGAATGTGAGTGCCTCACTTCCCCAAGACATACAGGGGCTCACAACAGAATGACATGGCAATGTGATGTGCTGGTTTAGAAAGGGACAGACGTACTGAGATAGCCTCTTTCTTTTCCTTTTCTGAATAGTGTACAGGACTCCCCACACCCATGCCTGCTGGTATGGGAAATATTCAGAATTTCTAGCAAGCCCCAGGGGGAATTTGAAACTTAGCTGTCCTCAAGGCTTCTCTTATTCAGGCCTTTCTCTAACTACCTCGAGTTTCCTGAATTATTCCTTATTTGTCATGATTTTCTCAACTCTCACCAACCTACTCTCTCTGACCACAACCCTCTAGTTGTCAATGTCCCTCTTCACAAAGATTTGAATATGATTGTTAGTTGGGGCACCAGCACCACGTCCCGTGGGTCTCTCATCTCCTGTGCTCTGGACACAATTGCTTTTAATGCAACCTGAGAATTCAAGGTTTACTTTATTCATTATTTCACAACGCGGGCTTATCTTAAGTACACAGTCAACCAAAATTGCAAGCCTTTTCAAATCAGGCCTCGTACTTACATAAACTGATTTTTTTCTTTACCCCAAGTCAGGACTTGACATTTTACCAATTGAATTTTTTCTTATTGATTTTGGCCCATAACTCCAGTCTTTTGAGATTATTTTGAAATACCACCCAGTTCTGGCCATCTCTTATTCAACATTTTTATCAGCCAATTATATGAAGACATAAAAGATATATATATATATATATATATATATATATATATATATATATATCAAGCTTGTGGGTAACACAGGAAGTCCTATATCCCTGGAGGCCTTAATCAGCACATAAAAGAGCATGCCTCCCTTACTAAAACTCAGCACAAAACCTGCCAAGCTTTTAAGAGAAAAGCTCCAGAAATGTGTCTGGCTCAGAGCTCAGACTGCCTTCACTCCTCAATTCTGAGCGCTGGGGTCAAGCCAGACAGACTGTATGGGGCTCTCAGCTGCGGGAGAGTAACTTCATGTTGCTAAGCCTCAAATTTCTCATTTGAAAATGGAAGTCATGAAAGTAAGCACCTAATAATTTACCTATGACTATCTAATAACTACTACCTATCCAAGACATTGTCATATCCTCACACTCAAAATCACACTGAGATTCACTCCATCCGGAGAGACCCCTTCCCACACACAGGAGGACAGCTTCACCTGTTACCCGCCTGGAGTCCAACAGTGCTCTCCCTGTATAGTAATCAAAATATACCCATAAGAATTAGCCTGCTCAAGGTAACAGGAAGCTCCTTTCTTATATACACCTTGACTATGGTGTTCAACCATTATAAATTCATTAACTACATTCTAAATTTTTATCTTATTGCCAAAGACACAATAAGGCACTCAGATTAACTCCTTGCTAAATTCTGCATGTAATATTAGTACCTCTAAGGCATTCCCAGGTTGACACCGAACACCTATGTTAGTATTCACTTGTCTCAATGTCCCCAAGCAGCGGTCTCCTTGAAGTCAATGTCTCAGACTTGGTCAACAAATAGTCAGTGTCTTGTACACAATCTCAACAATCATTTGCTGGTGGTTTTAAGCATTCAGTAAATATGTATTTCCTTTCTTTTCCTTTTTCCTTTTATTTTAAGGACTCTTTTCCTACCCAGAGCAGGCAAAGCTAGTAGTATTAATAGTTACAGGGTGAACTCTAGACATACTAGCTGGGTTCTAATCACAGCTCTGCCACTTACTAGCTGTGCAACCTCATGGGGATTACTTATTCTGTGTCTGAATTTCTTCATTTGTAAAGTGGAATTAATAATAATACCCATCTCCTACTCTTGCTAGGAGGGCTATGGGTGAACATATAAAGATCTTAGAATGCTGACTGGCATTTATTTCTCAGCACGTCTCAACTTACTCTCTTCTCTTTATCTAAAAGGGAAACCTTCTTCCTTTCTTCTCATGTATGCCACTCTCTGGCCAGCCCCAGAAGTGAGCAGCAAGAAGTCTTTCTCACCTAAATTTTCCTAATTGATTTTCTCCTATTCGTCCTTTTTGATCTTCACACATCATTTGTATTTCTTCTATTTACATATTTCTATTTACATACAACATTGGTTATAAGATGGATCATCAATTTAAGCAGTTTTTCAGAGGGAAAAAGTAAAAGAATCACTGCCACATTAAATAAATGTGTCGTTTGCCCACATCCCGCTTTGCAAAACATAAATATATACGTGTTACATTATATACATCACTACGCTAGACTCATATATATGGCAGGTGGGGACTTGAGGAGATGACAGAACTGCCCTAAATATAGAACAAACTGTCCTACAAAGCTCGGGGGTTGTCTAGCAAAGACCACAGATGCCACTGATCATAAAAGAGAACCAGGCACAAGACTCTGGGTGATTTAGTATGATCCACTGTTTCTTGGCTGAATTTCATTTCTTTTTAAGGCTGAATAATATTCCATAGTATGTATACACAGTTTGTTATCCATTCACCTGTTAACGGACCTTTGCATTGTTTGCACCTTTTGGCTATGGTGAGTAAAGCTATAATGAAAACTGGTGTACAAGCATTTGTATGAGTTTCTGCTTTCAATAATTTTGTGTTTCTACCTAGGAGTAGAATTGCTAGATCATATGGTAATTTTATGTTTAATTTTTTTGAGGAACAACAAAATATTTTTCTATAGCAGCTGTGACAGCTTACATTTCCATCAGCAATGCACAATGGTTTCAATTTCTCCACATCCTCAACGATACTTAGTTTTTCCCTTTTGTAAAAGAATAGTCATCCGAATGGGTATCAAGTGGATCTGACTGTGGTTTTGATCTACATTTCTCTAATGGCTAGTAATGTTGAGCACCTCTTCATGTGCTTATTGGCAATTTGTATATCTTCTTTGCAGAAATATCTATTCGAGTCCTTTGCCCATTTTTGAATTGGGTTGTCGTAGGGGCTTTTTGTGTATTCTAGATATTAATCCCTCATCAGCTATATAATTCATCTATTTTCTTCCTTGTTGAGGTTGCTTTTTTGCTCTCTTGATAGTGTCTTTTGATGCACAAAAGTTATTAATTTTGATGAAGCCCAATTTATCTATTTTTTCTTTTGTTGCCTGTACTTTTGGTGTCATATCTAAGAAATCATTGCCAAATCCAATGTCATGAAGATTTCTCCTATGCTTTCTTCTAAGAGATTTGTAGTTTTAGTTCTTACATTTAGATATTTATTTCATTTTGAGTTAATTTCTATATACAGTATATGGGTCCACCTTTATTCTTTGCACGTGGATATCCAGTTTCCCCAGCATCATTTGTTGAAAAGACTGCCCTTTCCCCATTAAATATTCTTAGCATCCTTGTTGAAAATCAATTGACCGTGTATACAAAGGTTTGTTTCTGAGCTCTCTATTTTGTTTCATTCACCTATATGTCTATTATGTTGCCAGTACCATAAGATAATATTTTGATTACTGTAGTTTTGAAATAAGTGTTGAAATCAGGGAGGGAATCAGGAAATTCATCCAAACTTGTTCTTTTTCAAGGTTGTTTGGCCTACTCAGAATATCTTGAGATTACATATGAATTTTAAGATTGGGTTTTCTATTTTTCCAAAACATGTCATTGGTATTTTTATAGAGATTACATTAAATCATAGGTTGCTTTGGTAGTATTGTCATCTTAACAATATTGAGTTTTCCTATCCATGAACATGGAATGTCTCTCCACTTACTTATTTCTTCTTTAATTTCTTTCAGCAATGTTTTCATTGTACAAGTCTTTTGCCTCATTGATTAAACTTATTCCTAAATATTTTATTCTTTTTTATGCTATTAAAAATGGAATTGTTTTCTTAATTTGTTTTTTGGATTATTCATTACTAGTGTACAGAAATGCAATTGATTTTTTGTGTGTTGGTTTTGTATCCTGCATCTTTGTTGAATTCATTTATTGGCTCTAACAGTTGTTTGTGTGTGGAATTTTTCGAGCATTCTACATAAAAGATCATATTACCTGCAAACAGACATAATAGTATTTTTTTCTTTCTAATTTGGATGCATTTTATTTCTTTTCCTTGCCCCATTGCTCAGGTAGAACTTCTAATACTATGTGGAATAGAAATGGAAAGAGCAATCAATCACATCTTTGTTCCTGATCTTGGATGAAAAGTTAATCTTTTACAATTGAGTGTGATATTAGATGTGGATTTTTATATATGGCCTTTATCATCTTGAAGAAGTCTCCTTCTATTCTTAGTTTACTGAGTCTTTTTTATTTAATCATCAAAGGGTGTTTAATTTTGTCAAATGCTTTTTCTGCATCAATTGAGATGGTTATTTGGGTTTTTTTTCTTTCATTCTACTAATGTGTATTACATTAATTGGTGTTCATGTGTTGACATCCTTGCATTCCAGGAATAGAACCCACTTGATCAAAGTGTATCATCCTTTTAATATGTTGCTAAATTTGGTTTTCTAGTATTTCATATTTGCTAGTATTGATGAAATTGGGTTGTTGAGGGTATTTGCAGAAATATTTACAAGGTATATTGGCCTATAGTTTCTTGCAGTGTCATTATCTGGTTTTAGCATCAGGGTGATGCTGCCCTCATAGAATGAGTTAGGAAGTGTTCCACCTCTTTGATTTTTAGAAGAGTTTGAAAAGGAGTGATGCTAATTCTTTTTTTAATGTTTACAGAATCCACCAATAAAGCCATTTGGTCCTGGTCTTTTCTTTTAAGGGAGTTTTTGATTACTGATTCAATCTTCTTAATAGTCATAGATCTATTCAAATTTTCTATTTCCTCATGAGTGAGTTTTAATAGATTATGTGCTTCTAGGAACTTGCTCATTTTATCTAGATTATCCAATTTGTACAAATGTTCATAGTATTATTTTATAATTCCCTTTAATTTTGTAAAATTGGTAGTAAAGCCCCCAGTTTCATTTCTGATCTTAGCAATTTGAGTCTTCTCACTATTTTTCTTAGTTAATTTAGCTAAAAGTTTGGTAATTATGGTGATCTCAAAGAACCAATTCATGATTTTATTGATTTTCCATATGGTTTTTCTAGTCTCCTTTTTATTTATCACCACTCTAATCTTTTATCGTTTTCTTCCTTCTGCTAGCTTTGGGTTTAGTTTGATCTTTTTATAGTTTCTTAAGTTGTAAAGTTAGATTATTGATTTGATATTTTTCTTATTATTTAATGTACACATTTACAGCTATAAATTTCTCTCTTAGCCCTGCTTTTCCCATATCCCATAAGTTTTTGGTAGGTTTATTTTCATTGTCATTTGTCTCAAGGGATTTTCTAATTTTTCTTTTGATTTCTTCTTTGACTTATTAGTTAAGAGTGTGTTGTTTAATTTCCACATATATGTGAATTTTCCAGTTTTCCTTCTGTTATTCATTTCTAGTTTCTATTGTGAGCAGAAAATATTTAAATGTATGATTTAAATCTTTTACAATTTATTAAGACTTCTTTTGTGGCTTAACATATGATCTATCCTAGAGAATGTTCCATTCCATGTATACTTAAGAAAAGTGTGTATTCTACTGTTGTTGAATAGTATATTTTGTATATGTCTGTTAAGTCTAATTGGTCTACAGTGCTGTCAAGTCCTCTATTTCCTTATTGATTTTCTGTCTGGTTGTCCCGTCCATTATTGAAAGTGGGGTATTGAAGTCTCCAACTATTACTGTAGAACTATTTATCTCTCCCATTTTTTCAGTGTTTGCTTCATATATTTTAGAGCTATGATGTATGGTACATATATGTTTACAACTTTTATAATTTTGACAAAGCGACCACTTTTCAATATATAATGTCTTTTTTTGTCTCTTGGAACAATTTTTGACTTAATGACTATTTTGTCTGATATTAATACAGCCCCCCAGCTCTCTTTTGGTGACTATTGGCACAGAATATCTTTTTCCATATTTTCACTTTCAACCTATTTATGTACTTAGATCCAAAGTGAGTCTATTGCAGATAGCATACAGCTGTATCTTTTTTTTAAAAATCCATTCTGCCAATCTATGCTTTTTGACTGGAGAGTTTAATCTATTTATATTTAATTACTGAAAAGGATGGACTTATTTTTGCCATTTTGGAATTTTGTTTTCAGTTCTTCATTTTTTTCATTACTGCCTTCTGCTGGGTTTAGTTGATTTTTTGTAGTTATACATTTTAATTCCTTTCTCATTTTCCTTGTATATTCTATTTGTATATTCTATAGATACTTTCTTTGTGTTTGCCATGAGGGTTATATAATATTCTAAAGTTGTAGCAATCTAGTTTGAGTTGATACCAGCTTAACTTCAGTCATATACTAAAACTTTATTCTTATGTAGCTCTGTCCTCTGCCTTTATGTTGTTGATGTCACAAATTACATCTTTATACATTGCCCAATGATACAAATTTATAATTATTTTTGTTCATTTGTCTTTTAAATCCCATAGAAAATAAAAAGTGAACTTACAAACCAAAATTACAATAATACTAGCTTTTGTATTTTTCCATGTATTTAACTTTACTGGAAATTTGTATTTCTCTATACAGCCTTAAATTGTTTTCTAGCATCCTTTAATTTCAACCTGAAGAACCCTCTTTAACATTTATAGTAAGGCAGGTGTAGTTATAATGAACACCTTCAACTTTTGCTTACTAAGATGTGTTAATTTTCTTTTGTTTTTTTAAGGACAGTTTTCCCAGATACAGAATTTATCATTTTCAGGGTTTTTTCTAGCACTTTAAACATATTATCCCACTGCCTTCTGGCCTCTAAATTCTCTGATGAGAAATTAGCTAATAATCTTATTGAGGACCCTTTGTACATGATGAGTCAAATCTCTTGCTGCTTTCAAGATACTCTTTGTCTTGTACTTTCAACAGTTTATAATGTGTCTCTGTATGATTCTTTTTGAGTTTATCATAATTGGACTTTTTTGGAATTCTTGGATTTGTAGATTCATGTCTTTCATCAAATTTGGGAAGTTAAAATTTAAGCCATATTTCTTCAAATAATCTTTCTACACATTTCTCTCCTTTTTCCTCCTGGAACTCCCACAATACATATGTTGGTACACTTGATGGTGTCTGCAAGACCCTTAGGTTCTGTCCACTTTTTAAAAATCTTGTTCTTCCTTTTCTTCAGACTTGATAATTTTAATTGTCCTATATTTAAGCCCACTTATTGTTACTTCTGCCTCCTCAAATCTGTTGTTGAACCCCTCCAGTAATTTTTTTATTTCAGTTACAGTAATTTTTAGCTCCAGAGTTTCTGTTTAGTTCCTTTATATAATTTCTATCTTTTTGTTAATATTCTCATTTTGCTTTTAAATTTTTTCCTGATTTCCTTTAGTTTTGTTGTTGTTGTTATTTCTTTTTAGCTCTTTGAGCATATTTGGTAGTTAATCTTTTTTATGGGTGTATATTTTTCTTTTCAATTCAACTGTAACTTCCTTGAAAATAGTGACCATGTCCACACTTGATGCAATTCTGTATCCTCAGCATCATATAATAGAAAGAAGATATGCCTTGCTATGAATAAACCTGGTGTCAAATCTCACCTCTTGCTATATGGTCCTTTATAATTCCCTTAACCTCAACCTCTGCTTCCCAGCTTCCTCAAAGGTTGGTCATGCTAATAAATGAAAGAGTAGATGTGAATATGCCTTCTATAAATAGAAACTCAGGAAAATTATATTTATTTAAATAAACTATGGTAGTGAACAAATTCTTTTAAATGGTACATAAGTGTTCATCTTTCCATTAATAGTTTATTATTAATGTGTGCCAAAGTTTGAGGTCACCAAATCCAGGCTAACCAAAACTCATATTTGTCTTTACCCCCAGCCCTGCAATGTTGTGGCATCACAACTGACATGTTTGAGTTGCCCTGCTCTGTCCCTATTTCTGCAATCCATCCTGCCTATGTGGAAAGACAGATGAGGAAAACTTGGCTCCAATGACAATAGATAATTTACTTTGAGACACTCAAACTTTTTCCACCTCCTAAGATTCTACCTCCCAAGCACAGCTAATGGGAAGAAAAATCACCACATGCAATTTTCTTCAAATGCTTGTAATTCTTGATTGACAGTTCTCTATCTATGTATATTTGTGTATGTGTATCTATGCATTTTTGAACCATATATCATGATGAATTTGGCCAACTCCAGTGTTAGGAAAGGAAATGGTTAGGAATGGGGTTGGGCAACAATTAGCTGTTCTTTTTCTTATTTATGTTTAGAACCAACTGAGAAGGGAGGATCAAAATACAACTTTATTACTGACATAGCTGTTGGAAAACATGACTTAGATGTGCAGCAAAAATGAGCTTCCTAACACTGAACTCTGAAATTTGACAGACTTAACCCCCCAGCCTGGCAGTCCTAGATCAAATATTCCTCACCAGCAGGGGCAAGACCTACCCTCTAAAACTGTGGTCTCCAACCCCTGGTACCAGGCCATGGCCTGTTAGGTACCAGGACACAGAGCCCCCCTGCACCACCCCCAACCCCTCAATCTGTGGAAAAATTGTCTTCCATAAAGCTTAGGAAGGTGGGGGGGGCACACAGCAGGAGGTGAGTGGAGGTGAGTGAGCAAAGCTTCATCTATACAGCAACTACCCATCGCTTGCATCACCACCTGAGCTACACCTCCACCACCATCCCCATCCGTGGAAAAATTGTCTTCCATAAAACCAGTCCCTGGTGTCAAAAAGGCTGGAGACCTCTGAAAATCTCTGCTGCAGAAGCAGAGCAGAACGTGAGTGCTTCAGGTAGATGCAGGGTGCATGGAGAGAGGGGATGGGCTGAGCTACACCTGCCCAGTTCCTGATCCCCTGTTGACCAACCGGAATAATCACTTCCCATTCAAGAACACCGTAATTTACAAATTTCCTGGGAACCAAATTGTTTTGAACAGAAACAGTCTGAGCAAGAAGGGGGCCTACCTAGATGGATGGGCAGAGGCTACCACTGAGGAGAGCAGGAGATTGAAGCCAAACTTCTGAAGAGAAGAAAGAAAGGAGGCGCCCTTCCTGTCCCGATGCAACAGGGAGAAAAACCGCAGCCTGGCACATACCATCATGCTTTGCATTCCATTGCTGCCCCTGGTAACAGTATCTGACAACAAAATGTGGCTGGAATGCACACTCGTGTTAAATTACTACTCTTGCCTAGGATAAGATAAAAGACATTTTTTCTTGTGTGGGCGACAAAATAGAAAATAGATCATAGGTGGTATTGCCTGTGCCAGGTTGCCAGGAGTTATTGTCCCTGCTCTGTGTCCTTGGACCAGTTACTTAACCTCTTTGTGCTTTCATTCTTCACTTATAATAAAGTGAATTACAATAGTGTCTACCTCATAGGGTTGTTTTGAGGTTTATATGAGTTAATATATGTAAACTACTCAGAACAGTATCCATGAGTACTCCAAAATTATTGGCTATTATTACCTAATTATCAATTATCTTTACCAAAGAGAAGGCAAAGAGGGATGGAGTATTCAGAAATTGGCTTGTTTTATAGAAACACTCTCTTAAACTTTTATTGTTCATTTTACAGCCCTAACATCTTCTAGTTTGGAGAACTTGAGAGTTAAATGGGGATCGAATGCCAAGATGTCATAAAAATTTTTCAAGTCCACCATTGAGATTTGACATGTGACTTCAGCACTCCTCTATGGGCACATGAGTCATTCTAATTCCGATTTCCTCTCCTTTCTAATCAGTTGTCATGATACCCACCAACCCCAGTCATGGCTCACCCTGCTTTCACGTATGAGGGGAGGGCAGGTAGAGTGGAGTGGATGAGCCCTGGAAGCAAGGGCTTCTCTCCCCGCCTGTGAGTCCTGCTACTTCAGAATGGACCGTGGCCTGGACATGGTTTGAGACTGAGGCAGGGTGTGGCTGAACTTCCTGCTCTAAGGGCTTTTGCTGGACTTTTGGCAGGAATTACATTACTGGATGCCCAAGATGGGCCAGGGAAGGCCAGGGCTGGTCAGGAAAGAGCAAACTGATCCCACATGAGGAGTCAGGGAGTCAAATGGCAAGCCAGAGCCAGAAGCAAAGAGGGCCTGGTGGCCATGGCTCAGATGATGCAAGGAGCCAAGTGGGCCGCTGGGAAAGTCCCAGTTGCAGGACACAGAGGGCTGGCAGGCATCCCCAGCCTCAGCAAGACCACCCTGCTGGCTCTCAGGAGAAGGCCCAGCAGAGACACAAAGGGTAGCAACCAGATGAGCCAATGGGATGCCAGAGAAATCCAGAAGCAAGGACGCACTGAAGAGTTGGAAGGTAGGGCAGGGCAGGACTCTGGGCATCAAAAAGATTGTCAGGGGCTCCCTGGGAGGGGAGGGGCCATATACTGAGGTATGGTAGAAAATTGAAACAGAACCCTGCTAGCCCAGGAGTTGGCCTTCTTTGGGGAGACCGTGACATTTGGAACATACGGTAATAATGATAATTATTGTTACCATTTATTAGATGTTTACCCTGCCAGAAACTGTGCTGAGATTCACATTTGTCTCCTCATTTAATTTTTACAATAACCTTCTCAGGTCATTGTGTGCAGTACTGTCCTTCACACACAACTAGGATGTAAACTCTTTACCCTGGGCCAAGGTACTTGGTTTGTCTCTTTCTCAATTATGTACCTGGGACCCAACACAGGATGTTCCAGTTCAGAAAAGGTGCTTAATCAATATTTGCTATACATTTATCTCTGTTTTCAAATGACAATACTGAAGCTTAGAAAGGTTAAGGAACTTTCCCTAAGTTACATAGGTTGTAAGTAAAAAGTCGGAATCCAAACCTAGGTCTGGCTCAGTCTGCACATTTTGCCATTTTTCTTTTCTGGGCATAATAGAATACTGGCCTTGCAGTTGGGATAACTCAGCTGCTAGTTCTAGTTCTACCTCTAAATGTGTGACCTTTGGCAACTGGCCTTATTTCTCTGGGCTTCAATTTTCTCCTCCAAAAATTAAAGGGGTCAGAGCAGCTATGTGCAAGATTCTTTCCAGGCCTTGGTTCTGTGACTTCCACAGCTCTAGGGAGCTGCCTGGGCTTGGTCTGAGTCACAGTGGAGCACTTTCAGGAAGCGGAGACTCTGAAGGGTCAGCTGATGGGTGACCTGACCAAAACCTTGGAAAATGTGGAACAAGAAGCTGCCACAGAGATAGAAAAGCCAATGGGAGTCTAGCTCTCTCTCCCTGATTAGATAATCAGGAAATTATCTAATTTCCTTGCTCCCATGGGGCAGTGGCTGCTGCTGCTGTAACCCAGGGAAAGGGACATTTTGCAGCTCTGTCAGGCAGCTCACTGCTCTCAGAGCCTTTGACCATTCCAGTTAGGTGTGGGGGCCACCTAACTCTGGTGATCTCTGGTGATTAGAGCTAGTTGACATTTGGGGACTGTAAGAATGCAGATACTAATTCCTGCCACACTCACAAAATCCTTTTAATTAAAGCTTAATTTTCAACTTAGATTTTAAACTCTCTTGCTCAGTAAGGTTCATCTATTTAAAACACAGCAGGCCAGAAAAAATGAACTTCAAAACAACCATGCAGTTGTTTTGAATTATGTGCTATGTTAAAGATGCCTAGTATCAGATTTAACAAAGTTTTACTGCCTTGGCTTTAATACTATTATTAAGAATAATTTGTGTATGTTTGTACAGGCTCACTCCCAAAGGATCATATAATTTTCTTCTCTGAAGCTCCAAAGCAGCCCACAGGCAGACTTTGACATCTTTTCTCCCCTCCCGTAGCTGTCTTTGTTCGGTGAGGTGAAGAAGAAGGCTTTGTTACATAAGACCAAAGACCCCTAACCTTCTGGGGAGACAGGGCACCTTTCAAAACCTGGTGAAAGCTGTGGATTATCTCAACTTCTACCCTCCCATTCCCAAGTCACATAGGCGAATACACACAAAAACATACAACTTCAAGTGGTTCTGGAACCCTTAGGCAAATCAATAGAGGTCTCTAATGCCAGGTTAAACCCTGGGTTATTTCAACACAGGGTGCTAGAATAATTGGACATCCTTATGCAGATCAAAAAAATTAAACCTTGATCCTTACCTCACACCTTATCTAAACATTGACTCAAAATGGATCATGGGTCTAAAACTAAGTGCTAAAACTATAAAACTTCCAGAAGAAAATATAGGAGAAAATCTTTGTGAACATGGGTTAGGCAAAGACATCATATCTGATGACACAAAAAGCATGACCCATAAAAGACAAAAATGATAAACTGGACTTCATCAAAACTAAAAATTTTACTCTTTGGAAGACACTATTAAAAAAATAAAAAGACAAGCCATACGCTGGAATAAAATATTTTCAAAACACCCATCTCTGTCCTCCTCTTAAGAAGCTCCTCCATGAGTCCTGCCCAACTGTTTGCTTACGTTTCATTGTTAACCCTCAGCTTTATGTTAAACTGGAGAGGTTTTGGCTGGTGACTTTTAGCTGGGCAGCACACTGACTGCAGGTGGTAACCATGCATGTACACAAGTCCAAACCTGTCCACAGTGATGTTCTCTGCCCCGCAGCTCTGTCTGTGCTCAGAAGAAGGTAACACATGTGCCAATCTGGAATGTGTGGGCTACAGAGAAAAGAACCATGCAGAGCAGGAGAGACCGCCAGGGCTGGAGCTGTCTGCAAGGTGTGTGGAGGAGATGGTCCCAAACTTGGGCCTCACAGCAAGTGATTTCGGGGGGCAGGGGCAGGGGCAGGGGCAGAGGCAGGAGAAAAGCCCTTGAACTCATGGCATGGAAGCAGGCTGGTGGGTGATATTCCTAACTGCAGCAGGAGGGGTGTGCTGAGAAGTGGGAGTTCAAGCTGGTGTGATCAGGCCAAGGCAAACCCTGAAAGCCGGCCAGCCACAGAGCTCTGGGCTTGAGGACAAAGCAGGCTCTCCTCCTAGAACCACGGGTGATGTGATGACAGTTGGTTCATTCAAATCTGCTGCTTCTCCTTCAGACAAGTCATTGACTCTGTCCATTCCCACCGTAAGGGGAGAGATACTCACTTATTTCAGGGAGGAGCATCCCTCCTCCTGCGCCCGTCATGGGCACTGGTAATCGCCCACCAGGGCTCTCAGAACCGGAGAGCAAAGCCCATCACCAGGTGGCCAGAATCGGCACTCAGGACACACCCTGTGTGGTGGGGCCGACAAATAAACCGGCCTTTGTCCTCTAAACCCCACCTCTACCCCCCCCCACCATCTCTGTCATCATTTCTCTCCTGCTATGAACGTTCTTAGGGCAGCAGCTGTCTTTCTTGCCACTGCTTAATATTCATTTAAACCTGATTTCACCTGGGAAAAAGTGCTGGACGTGAACCAGAATCCAGTGTGATGTGGCCATGACAAAACCCCCAGGACCACCCTGGAAAGATTACTCTACCTCAGCGATGGGTGACTAGGGCTGGGGGTCAGAGAGGGTGCTGGTGGGGCCTCCCACAATGACCCCAGCATGAGATGGCAGCTGAAATGGGGGGAATAGAAACGGAGGCCTGACGTCAGAAACTCACACGGTCAGGGGAGAGGCCTGGGTGAGAGAATAGTGAGTTTAACAGCCCAGGGAGGACAGCCCTGATCGCGAGCTGATGCCACGCCTCCACCTAACCACTCACAAACCTTTTTAAGGGTGGACTTAGGGCATAACACACTGTTCATCCTGGGGTGTATTTGGATCTTCCATAGCTTTAGTTCACCTGGGCAAGCAAAGCTAAAGAAAAGAAATAAAGGAAGCCACCTTTATGGCTGAGGTAGCTGCTCTTGTGTGAAAGCTATGGATGAAACAAGGTGGTTTTGGAGGCTGTTCAAGGCTCCCCTTCCCTTGCAGCAAAGCATCAGAGGGGAGATTTGCCTCGCGCTTCCCTCACATGCATGCGTCTGTGAGTCCCTGAGTCGCCATGGCAATGCTGTGTGTGTTTACATGGCTGGAAGGATCCAGAGATGGAAAACAAAGCCAGGGTGGACCAGAGCAGGGAGCGTGGTAGGAATTCCTCTCTGATCTTCTGCAGGCGATCAGTTAACAGAAAGCTAATGTGCCCTCTGAGGTTCGTCATCAAACCTGCCGTTTCCAACAGCTCAAGGAAAAAAATCATAATGCAAACAGTTACTGCTGGGAATGTTGGTGAAAACCCATTTTCCCCAAGCACAGTTTTAGCAGGTAGAGATCTTGGCATGAGAATCCTCCGGCCCTGAAGGCCAAGGTGCCAGCCCCCAAAGACGGGTTAGTCTCAGGGTGGGGCAGCAGAACCAACCGCTGGTCACATGGTGGGCAGCAAGTGCATCAAGATGTGCTTTGTGATGTCATACCTGCTTCCCTCATGCCTGACGTTTCTCGTCTCTGCTACGTGGGCTTGGGGAGCAAAGCTCTCAACACCTGTGTCAGTTGGGACCTGCACCTCACACTGATTCTCCCTCAAAGACAGCCCCAGTGGGTGTTCTTAGCAGCTCCCCGACAGACACAGGCAGCCTTTTATCACTTCTTTATCTTCCAGGTCACCTCCCAACCTTCCCTCAAATTGAAGGAGCCATAAACTGGACAGCATGGAGGGTTCTGGTCAACACGTCACTCAGTGTGGTGTTAATGTCCCTATAGACGAAACCAATTTTTAGGCAAATCGCATGAGCATATGTATAATGGTCAGCATTTAAGCCAGTGTCTGGTATATATTAGGTGCTCAAAATGTTTATTAAACAAATGAGAAAAGGTCTTTTAGATAGAGGGGACAATCCCAAGGACACATGGAAAGTGGTTCCCACCTAGAAGTTCGGTGAACTCATTGTTATGGGGCACAGGGACTGTTGAGTAGGATGGGGTGCTGAGCTAACTGTACTCAAACCCATCCCTCTGCACTGCACAGCCCCCGACCTTTGCATACGTTCATTCTTGCACAGTCTCCAAGCAGGAGTCCGGAGTTCAGCATGTACTTGGCAATGTTTTGGTAGATCTCAGTTGGCTGGTAGAGGGTATCTTTTCCACTCTGAGGGCCTACGACTTTAGCAGATGGCAGAGTGGGGTAAAGGGGAGACAGATTTGTAGCAGGTTAAAGCATAATTTTAAATATATAAAACATCATTAGCAATCTTCTATGGGCAGTGAAAACAGCCTCCTAGGTTAGCAACACTGCTCCAAATAAAAAAATACACTGAAATGTATTTTACAGGAATGAGAAATGAATTTATATGCTTCTTTGTTGCTGTTCAATTCTATATTAATCCAAGTACTAAGGTCATTCAGTTGTTCAATGAATATTTGCAATCTAGAACAGTGGTTCTCAACCAGAGTGATTTTGTCCTCCAAGAGGATATTGGCAGTATCTGAGGACATTTTTGATTGTCACAATGGGGGGAAAGCTGTTATTGGCATCTCAAGGAGGCCAGGGATGCTGCTAAACATCTTATAATGCACAGAAGAGACCTCAACCAAAAAGCATCATCTGGCCCCAAATGTCAAGAAACCCTAGAGAGAGACAGAAACATATGGCAGCACATATTGAAGCTTTATCCACATCCCAGGGAGTCAGAGAAGGCTTATCAGATGGAGTGACATGCAGTGAAACACAAAGAAGAATTAGGAGGAAACAAATAGAAAAGAGGATCCCAAGCAGAAGATACCACTTAGGCCACAGACTGGAGATGACAGTTTAAAGAACTGTAAATAGAGTAGGAATTCTCTTAACCACCCTCCCCCTATACTAACTCACTTGCAAAACAAACCTATGCCCACAGCACACTGAGCATGTGTGGCTGGTGAGCCTGTAAACTTCTACCCCTGCCAGATGAGATAGATGCTCATCACAGGTCAGTTGTATTTGTTCCCAAAGCTGTTTACACCAGTCTTAATGTTATTTTAATTATATAATTTAATTAGATCGGAGGAGGGGGGAGGACCTGTAGCCTTAAGGCCATATGTGGACTTCTAGGTCCTTAGGTGCAGCCTTTTGACTGAATCCAAATAATACAGAACAAACCCTTTTATTGTTATTCATACATTTTTTTCATCTTTTACATTTTTATTTTATTTTTAAAATGTATGTATTTAAAATACCAAAGAATAAAATAAGTTTCAATGAAATAATCCTCCGAGATTGACCGGCACAATTAGAACATTAGTAAGCCATAAAGGCTAAATTGATGGCTGCTATGCTCGTGATTTAGTTCTAACTTCCCCTGACTGACTGGCACCACTACCGCTCAAAGCTGGCTGCCACAAGTTCATGGGGGTCGAGTATACTAGTCTATTATCAGCTTTTGACAATGGCGCACTGTGTTTCTGTTTGAAGCGGAATTTGTGAATAGTTGCACAGCTTGACAGTATTTTTTAATTCTGCCTGCTTAACAGCCCATCGTGTCAAAGAAGACCAAGAGAACCCGGAAGGAATAAAACAGATGTTTTAATGCG